>WBNH01002957.1:580657-640689 GCA_013401255.1 Urocolius indicus | reverse complement strand
TACGGGCCGCCTTCGTCACAAACTCGCTTCACGGTTTGCCTTTCGGGTTTGATGATGAGTGCGCATCACCGATAAATTCTTCTAGATCACACCGTAGTCCTTGTTGTTCTCTCCCCCTGTCTGCTTGTATGATTTGGATCATACATTCTCAGCTGGGTGAAGAGCAGTCAGCTGTGGGTGTACCTCTCAACGTTTCTGTCAGTTGCCAAACAGAAAACTGACAGCTTCAGTAGATTTCTGAATGACTTCAAACACAGGAAACAGTTTTAGTAAATTCCAAATTCCTGCAATAGTCAAGAATGTTAATTTCACCGCGTGTGTGAGTAAAGCTCCCAACGCAAAACATCAAAATCCTTTACTGACAAAACATATTGCAGTTCACTCTTACAAGGAAAAATGTCTGATTTTCTACTTTATTGCTGCTGAAATAGAGCCACATTCTGCTATGATTATCTGAAGCAGGCTAATAACGTTTTTTCTAAAATACTAGAGCTCTTTCCCTCACGCATTCTGGGTGAAGTGTCTGGAAACAGCATAAGCACCTTGCCAAGTATTCTTTCTTGCATAGCACTCTTAACTAACTTGCAGTCAAATGTAGTCATTTAACAAAGATCTAATTGTTTAGTTTGTAATGGAATTAAAATACCTTCCCGTTCTTATGTAGAACAGAGGTACCAGATCTATTTGCAAAGGACACGTTTTCTGCAGAGTTGTTTCAGGCTCTGTTTAAATCTGATCCTTACTCTAAAGCAAAATGTTGAACATGAATAAACTCAAGACCTGCCTCTCTCTTCTTCCCAGTTTACTGTTATTTATTCTGTTCTTCATCAGTTTTAACCTCCCATCGATTGCCTTGCTGCTCCTAAAGGGAGGAGCTTATCATATGTGCTTCTGGATGGCTGTTAACCAGGCACAGGCTGTGTAGGAGGACCTACTTTCCACCCTCTCGTGACACACAAATAGATTTTTTTTTCTAAGCCTATGTACTAGCAGTTTTGATCTTGTCATCCTGTTCTGTATTTTTTATCTCCAAAGGAAGGGAAAAGTAGGTGTATTAACAAGACCCCCCTTTGCTTGGAGCCCAGTAAAGCTTGTTTCAGCAACCTCAGTAGGATCCTAAAGTATTTGCTAGTCTTGCAGACTCATGTGCCTGAGTTCATTAGCAGCCTTTCTGCNTTTTTTTTTCTAAGCCTATGTACTAGCAGTTTTGATCTTGTCATCCTGTTCTGTATTTTTTATCTCCAAAGGAAGGGAAAAGTAGGTGTATTAACAAGACCCCCCTTTGCTTGGAGCCCAGTAAAGCTTGTTTCAGCAACCTCAGTAGGATCCTAAAGTATTTGCTAGTCTTGCAGACTCATGTGCCTGAGTTCATTAGCAGCCTTTCTGCCTAAGGTTGATCTTAAAGCTCTGAGATAGCAGTTCTCTAAAGCACTGCCGTTACTAGATCCTCATTTACGCTTAGGTCTTAAAGACAGGACTTGGGATTGTTAGAAGTTTCTACTGAAATCTGGCTGTTTAAGCAAAGTTTGAGCATGATGTATTGGTTCAGTGGTGTTCTGAAAATTCAGTGGATCTCAAGTGTTGTCTAAGATTAGTTTAAACTGGATTTGCAATAGGTAACTGAGATCAAATGACATCATTTTTGTTCTTGTATGAAAAATGCTGATAATTTCAAAGAGAAAGTTTAACAACATTTTCTAGGTGGTGGAGGAAATAGAAACATTTTTAAAAACAATGTTACCTAAACTTCTAATACATATTAGTGGCTAATGTTAATTGACATGAAACGATTGATGAATAAAACATTGGATCTAGGCTGGACTGTCCATTACAAAGACATAAATATTGTTTGGGGTTTAAAATCGTGCTATACTTTCATATGAACATAAATTGATATTTGACCAGCGAGCAGTATGTTGGCTGTAGGCCTGAATTAAAAAACGTTTCAACATGGAAAAAAATTAAGTGTATGTCTCTTAAGTCAGTGAGTTGTTTATTCCTAAAGACAAGAAAATAATTATTTTGTGCCTGCTGATGTTTATACAGCAAATGTTGGTCCTCACAGTCTCTCAGAGTCTGGACTTCACTGCCCTTAAGAAGCTGAACTTTCTGGCACCTGCTAGGGAGTGTTATTATCTGCATTCTTGGCCACTGGCATTCTCTAATCACATCTTCTGAAAACTCAGCAGAAGTAGCATCTTCCCATGTCAGAGGCTTTTCAGCTTGCTTGATGTATGCTTTCACTCCAAATACACATGTTAAAATTCCTTGGATTTTCCCACTGTTCACTGAAGTACTTTCGAAAGAGTAATACAAATTATCAACATTTCCTCAGGGAACAAGATCTTTCTCATTCCTCAGGACTATTTTTTTTTTCCATCTCAGGCAAAAAAAAAAAAGTTGATTTGCTTTCTCATGGTTTCCTTCTGTTTAACAGCACCTGGGACTGGTACTGCCTTGATGTAAATATACAATCCAATTAACTCTCCTGAACGTGTCCTGTCTTTTGATACCATCCATATACTTCTCATATGTCTTGAAATTAGATGCTAAAATGTTCCCTGAAATTTGCTGTCTTGGATGACACAGTAACCTAGGCCAAGTTCATTAATACTGAATCGATATTGCTTCTTAGTGGCACTCATCATTTTTATGATGGCATCACATTAGCATGTGTTCAGAACAGTATAAAAGGGGGTTTCTACTTGAGCAAGACTGCAGTATTGTATTGGCTCACAGGATGAAGTGCCCTGTATTCTGTATTTGCCTCAGTCATTACTCTTTGTGTTTTTACGTCATGTGCTGCTGGCAAAAGAGCAGAGAGCAAACTGAGTGACTACAAGGCCTGAGAGGGTCTTTTTTGCATCCCCTTTCTCACTTAAGCTTATTGCCTGTGACTAGATGCAAGTGTTCACATTTCCCAGTTTATTTAATTTTTTACAAGTGTTAGGATTTTCGTGCAAGTATAAATTGGTCTTTTCTTCTTCATACAATATTTTTTTCCTAATGATATGCAGATTTTACTTCTGTCACAAATAGATCTTAATACATGGCTCTGGAAGTTAAAAATGCAGTGTTCTAGGTCAGCCATGAGGATCTCATAGGCTGGTAAGAATGAGATGCAGGCTGAACTGCTTTATTTAACTAGAAATCAAGATGTTGGAGGGACAACATGTCAAACTGAGAATTTTCCTTCTCTGCTGGCCTTTAGAAGTACCCAGTTTCTTTGTTGCACAGAGAGGGGAAGATGTGCACCTGAATATACAAAAGCATGTTCACTGAGTGTGTTAGAAAAACAAGTCCTTTGTGAAGGGCTCTCTTTGATTTGGTTAATATGATCCTAGCTCTGAAGTCAAAGGGGGTGTTACTTTGATAACTGGGCCCAATTTATACTAGACTGTTCTGATCGTGATTGCCTCTATAATTAGTTGAAATGCAGCCATCATCTCTATAGATAATAAGGCCAATGTCAGAGCCTTGCAGAGTAATGCATTTCCTACTGGGCCAAGAAATTTAGCATAAATGGGCAGAGTTGCCCTAATGTTTGTGCATCAAAATCGTTGGCGTTCTGCTGTCTTACACCACATGGAGGCTTGCTCTGATGGCTGTGAAATGTTAAATATGCTTATGGCATCATACAACGCAAAGAAGATGAACCTCCTTGGGTGATTCTAGTAAACACCTGTGAAAAATCTACTGTTAACATTTGATGTATAGCCTTTTTCTAACAAATCTACAAGATAAATACACTTTTAAGAAAGACTCTATAGTTCAAGTTGAAAAATATCATTAAAAGGGTCAAAGTAGGCATTCAAACACCAGTTCTTTCTTCATTGCTTTGTATGTAACAGCATTTTATTTCAAGATCTGTGCTAGCAATCTCTTCTGCAATACCTAACGCTGATTTAACGGCATTGAAACAAAATACTTTGCTATTAAGTGCAACTAGTATGGGATGTCCGGTCATCTGTTTTACTGTCACACTCTCTCTACTGCCTAACAAAGTAATACTAGAAGGCTTAGTATGTTGGCGTGGCTTACAGGAGCCCAGGAGGAAGGTGAAACACAAAAAGGCTTTTTTGTTCTTAACTGTTTACAGCCCTAGTCTACTGTGCGTGCACTGAACAAGTTCCATGTTGCCACACCTGGTACATTTTTAGTTCTATTTTCATTGTTTGCTTTTTTTTTTTTTTTTTTTTTTAATTTGGCAGTTTTGTGATAGGGTGCAAGTCTCAGAGGTTTACAGATTTTCCATTTGGCCTGGTTCGGTGAAGGCTTTTTAACTAGGGCTTTATGCTGCATTTTTCCACAGATCATTTTTGAAGAAGCTGCAAGAAAAAGTAACTTTTTTTTTTTTTTTTTTTTTTTTTAATCTCTGAAATCACAGAGCCTTTCAAAAAAGGAGAAACCAAAGCAAGAAGCTTTCTCTGAACAAGCTACTGTTGTTTTCATTGCTATTTGCACCGCTTAACAGAAGATGCACACCAGGAATTTTATGAATATACAAATATACAAGCCTGAGGAGACAACAATTACAGTGAATACCATTCCCACATTCAGTAGTTAGGAAGAAATACAATTTGTGTGCAGTAACGATAACCCTATATGATAGGTAGGCAAAAATTCAGTAGTTAAATGTGTGTTTCTTTGGTACTAGATTGCTCTTTTAAGATGACCCTCTGTTAGGAAGGAAAAGCACGGATGAATAAGCTGATTAAGCACCCTTAAGAGTTTGCTACACAAAACAAAATTCTGTGGCCTGAATTGCCTGATCTTTTTTCCCTCGTGGAAAGGAAGAATGTTTATTTCCTTTGTCTCTGTGTGCTGTTCAAGGTCAGAAGAAACCCGCAGAGATGGGGTTTATGGGTCTGCCTTTGGAGATTTTACTTGTCTGAGTGTATCGTGAACAGTTTTGTCCAGTTTCTGATAGTCCTCAGCATAGTGTCTTCCACCCCAGTGAGATTATTTGTAGACTAAGATATCATTCATTATAAATGTAAGTACCAAAACTTTCTGTATTTCAGCAGAAGAAAGCAAACCATCATTATCTCTGTTTAAAAGAGGAGTAATTCTGTATCTTCTCTGTATAGACCAAAAGTAATGAAAAGCCCTAAAAACACAGAGATTCAATTGGAAGCTTCAACTTATAGTTTCCCCAAATTGTACACAACATGCCAGCTCTATGTATATAGATAGGGAGTGACTGCAGAGCTCACAATTTGAGTTTGTGAAAACTGAAGGTGATGAGGTTGGTTTGTTTTTTTTTCAAAATTACAACATTTCACTTGTTTTATCCTAATGAAAGGATGGTAACGTGCAGGTGCAGTGAAGATTGCTAAGCTCTGCTGTTCTTATATGCCTTAGCTTTTCACCGTCAGTGAGTTGGAGAGAAGGGAGAATCTCCAGGTAATTAATTGTACTGTATATGCTTGGAGAGGAATATGGCTGGCAACATAAAAATTGTATGTGGAACTGTGAGCAAGATGGAAAAATGGTGTGCTTGTCCAAGCAGCTGTTATTGTAGATCCTTGGAACTTCCATACAGACAGGCCTGTGCAGAGACAAAAAAATACTATACAGAAAGTATATTGAAAAAAAACCATTGCAGAGTGTTTTACATTTTTTATTTTGGCTTGTTTTTTTTTGTGATTGGTTGGTTGCTTTCCTCAAGGACATAATTTGTTTCATTTAAGCATAGGCAAGAGATACAAACAGGTTAAATGAAAATTTTTGTTTCCACCTGTTTTATAGTGTTTTACTTCAAGTTTATGTTACTCATGTTTTTGTTTATTGTAAGAAATATAATTATTTATAATGAAGATATTTGGCTAACACTACAACATTGTTATTACAAAAAGATTATACTGAGCAGATTTTTCTTTAAGAACTAAGAGAAGTTTTTCAAAAGGTTTAAGTCTCTGAAGTGAAAAAGAGTTTCATGCACATGTTCTCTTGACTTAGCAGTCATTTGAATCAGCAACTTCTTCTGTTCCTCCATACCAGTCATTTACTGTAGTTGGTTTGCAAATACCATTCTAAATGTGGCTTGGTATTACATAAAAGAAAACTCTCTTCCAAAAGAATTAAGAATACAAAAAAAAAAAGAAATTAAGAATAAAAAGGAAGGAAATTCTTAACCAAGTTCATATAGACACGCTGTGTGTTCACATTGTGTGATCACAAATTGTGTATCTCTAAGTTGACACTTCATAGTAAAAGGATTGTGTCCGTTTTTTTTCCTGTGGTCATAAATGCCTAGGCCTTCTCTTCTGCACGTCACACTGAAAGCAGCACATAACCAGTAATACAAGGCCTATGTTACCAAGGAATGATATTGATTCAGTAGTTATTCCCTAAGCAAGGTTCCCATTACAAGTGCTTAGTGGAGCTTATTCAACAACCGTACTGTCTGTAGCGTAACAGTTGTCTTCACTGTGTCCTTTGAGATCTGGTCTCCCTACACTCGACATTATTGACCAGGTTGTTTATTAGTTAAAGTTACAGGTGTATTTCTTTACAATGGAAAGTCGAAATAATTTTTGTCAAGTGCTAGGTATTCAACTGGTAGGCAAAGTGCAGTGAGTGCTGACAGCAGACATGGCTGGTAACAGGAGTCTTCTAAGGTAGGAATGTCTGGCTGCCTTCCAATTCACAAGTGACTACACAATGTTTCAGGGTTTGGGAACTGACATATTTTCCTTCATCTCATCACCTCCTATTTCTGCTCTATGTTGTCTATACTTATTGAAGGCTTAATAATTTGGTTTAGTTGTACTGGTCCAGCAATCACTAAAAAAACACGAAGTCCTTCGTGGTCTTTGATAATTTTAATGAATTCATGTTTGATGCTTAGAATGCATGAAAAACTTTTAGTATACAGATTGTAATTGTGAGACTGGTATTTTGTTTTGATAGCAATGTTTTGGAGTGAGGGGACTTCATTCTCCAGTACCTTGTATGCTAGATGGTGATTTACGGTTGTGCAACATGGGGAACATGCTGCCAGGGTCACATATCTACTAACCATGTCTAGATAGAATTACTGACTGTGCTGGTCTAGCTAAGTATCCTAACACAGGTGCATCAGACTCAGAAAAAAGATTTTCCTTGTATAACCTTTTCCACAGTGGGAACTATTTTCTGTACAGGTCTGCTCTCAGAACTTCTGCTTAAGTGGGTTAAGATAAATGTTTAAAACCACAACTGGGTCCAAGCTGGAAGCTTTAACTATCACCATAGTGTCCTTCAGAAAGTGCAGCATTGCACGTCTCTGTGCTACATACATATTCCAGCACAGTTCTGTAGTATAAGTTAATGTTAAAGCAAAACTTTCTACTTACAATCATAATGCTTTACACTCACTTTTAGAGAACATCAGAGAAATGGGCTCTTTGTAGTTTTAAGCACTGTATTAACATCAACTATTTGAGCAATATTATTCTATGTGCTCAGTTGTGGTTTATGGACACACTGGAATGTGTGAAGTGATTGCTCTGCACTGAGACAGCTCAGGAAGAATTTGGAAATCTCAGTGTCAGCATCCCTTGAAAATTCATAACAAAGGCTCTTAAAGGAGGTGACTCTCAGATACATCATTTTTAATGTGTTGGAAATTAAAAGAAGTTACAGAAAACTGGTAATTAGCTGATAATTTACTTAGAAAGGACCACTGTCACGACCTGCCTATCTGTAGGCTGCTCAGGATACCATTAATCAACAGAAAGATGGAAAAAGGGAAAAAAAAAAGTTGGCATCACAGAGAAATAGACCTTGTGCAATAAGTCCTAATAACAGGATAGGTGAGGTGCTAATAATAAAGTTTAAATGAAAAAAATCAGGCTTGCATTTTTAAAAAATGAGCCTGATCAGCCATTGCAACAGCCAATGAAGGAAAGTGACAGCTTCACTACTCTCCTGATGGAAGACACCTGGGCTATTTTTACTGTCCAGAGTAATTAATGAATATCAATTCCTCTGCTTTTAGTTCATCTTAATTCCTCATGTGGCACAGTAATCCTTCATTCATGTTAACCAGGATTTACTTCTGGAATCAGTGGAGTTCACCCATGAAATTAAAGACCAATGAAGCCAAAAGTTTAAAGTTAAGTTCAACTGCAGCCAGATTACTGTATTCCTACAGAATTCAATTAGTTTCATGTCATCTTTCTTCTGAATGTCTTTATTACTTATATTGTGTGGTCTTGATTTAGTCTTTTTCTGCAACATACTTAAAGGATACAGTGCCTTTTGCCTGCAGCAACACACTTTGCTGCCTCTCTGCCCTGGGTGCAGTGTTTTTAATATAAATATGTATTTTTAAATCATAGCTGACCTCCTCTGATCTTCCATGGATCTGAAAAGCCAAGGAAATACTCTGGCTGTTCTGACATCAGATATGTCATTCCAAAGAGATCAATGGAGAAATATTGGCTCATCACCCTTATTGGCTCAGTTTTTCAGTTCCACATCTTCCTGCCTTTTTACTGTTTCCAGTATGACTGTATTGCCCCACAAATGTGAGTGACAGGACTCAGAGTTTTTGCTACTTGATAGAAGTGCCTATTGATGTTTGCTTTTTTCATTACATTAATGTTTTGTGATGTCCTTCGACATATTCAGGTTTGATAACCTCCCTAAATACATTCTGTGGCACCCTTCATATAACTAACTCTCTGTATTGGCAAAGTGCCGTGAGCTGTGTAAGATTCTCCACAGTACTCCAAATTAAGTGGCCAGTAGCAGTGCCATGATCAATGTTAAGCTTTATTTAGGTGACAACATAGTCTGTAGTATGCTTTAGCAGTTGACGTTGCTCAGTAAATGGTTTTCATAGGTCTTGTAGTTAATTTACAAACTTCTTCCGCAAGACTTAATGCTGTAGCTTGAGTCACTCACCAGCCCTGTACAGCAGTAAAATGCAGTGCCTGCAAGTTACGACTACTTCTGTTGTATTTTGTGTTTACATCATTCCTTGGGAGGCTGAACATTTAATGGTAACCATTTTTATACTGCTCAGTAGACTGGTACTGATGTCCCCTATTATTAAGAGAATACTTTGAGATGGTAGGTACTGGTTTTGAATAGAGAACCAGAAAATTGTTTTCTAACAGACTATTACAAATTTGTTTGGAGATATAGGTCATTTTATCCTCTGGTATTTATGCTTAAAGGTTTAAAATGCCAGTCATGTAACTTTATGAGAATTTAGCTTACCCAGTGCCAAACTTACAGACCTTACCAAGAAGAAATTGGAATACTCTTTGTGGTTAATTCTGCCCTAATTCTTGTGTCTCTGGTGATGTAATAATATTGATTCAAGTATAGTAAAGGTAACATTTTCATATGGTTTTTGGCTAAATGACATCCTTATTCTCCAAATGTACGATGAAGTACCACTTGAATTCTAGGGAAAAAAAGAGTCATCTTTACGTATGCCAAAGAATAAAGTGTTTAATGTTTGAAACTCTAAAAATCTGGCTTGAAACATCAAGTAATCATGTGTTGATCTATCTATAGAACAGAGGCAGACACAGTCATACTGATATTATAACCCTGGCGGTGTTAATAATGGCTTCCTGGCTTTTACCCTCACTATAGGGCCCTTATCTGTATCAAAAATTAGTACAGAGCAATAATGAGCCCTTTTCTGCTGTTAAGAATTGCCACTCTTACAAGCATTTTTTCAAGTTTTATTTACCTTACTCAAACCACTGAGATCTCATTTGTCCCTCACCAAACATAATGAGAAAAGTAATTTTATTAAGAAGTTTGTCTTTCTTATTTTGCAGAACTGTGTATGCAAAGGTAAAAGTCCCTGCTTTTGTGATAGCATGAAAGGTAATAAGGTAAGAACAAATACATTTTTCCTTTTTTTTTTAAGATTAGCTTATACCTGGATATTGTAATGTATTAGTTGAGTTGATTTATTTTTTTAAAGTGCATTAGTTTGTTTACAGCATTGCATGATGCTTAAACACCGACAGATTAACTCTCTAAACACTAGGTCTCTTTCACAAACTCCTAACAAATGCCCATAGACACCATTACCCTGGCAGGAGCTCTCCTGTTACAAATTTCATAATGCCATCAGGAGTGTAATTTTCAGTGTTTCCCCCTTTCCATCTTTGGGCCTTACTCATCTCCTCTGCTTTTCCTGTTCCTGAAACAAAGCTACATGCACTGGCATCAAACAAATAAATCTCTTACGGAACAAATCAGAGGATGAGTTTCTGCGTCCTAATCACAAGCACCTTGTCAGTATTAAGGGAACAGCATCAAATCCTTCAAAAGTAACTGAGCCACAGCTTTGCCTGTTGCCAGCAGGAGCTTGGCAGAGGCTCAGAGTGGCTTTTGGGCAAACCTAAATTACACAAATGCCAAAAATTCTTTCAAATTGTAGTTGGGAAAACAACTGATTCACAAATGAAAGGGGCATTATTAACGAAGTCATTGTTCTCATTCAGGCCAATTGTGGACGCTGATTTGCTGCAATAAACCTTATCAATAGATTCCAGATGGCTCTGTAGCTTTAGGATTGTGATTAGTCGCACTGATTGACAGATGTGACTGGTATATACAAGAATTACAACTTTCCTCCTGTTTTTTTTGTTACTAAGCATAAAATGTCATATTGCACCACAGTAAACTCTGCTAGTCTTGCTTTTAGGAAGCTTCATTTCAATGGTAGTGAAAAGTTCTCTCATAGTAAATATGTTCATTTAAAAAATATAAGTGGGAAAGGAGAATGCTTACACCATCAGTGAAATCTTGGTGTTTATTTTTCATGTTCTTAGTTGGTCTAACCAGTTAGTCTAGACCAGTTGGAAAATTAGGAAAAAAACTTAAAAGAAGAATATTAATAAGCTGAAGGCCTGCAACTTGTCATCATTTCCATGTTAAAGCAACTGAGCAATTTGTAGGTGAGTTAATGATTGTTTACCTGATGAAGTTTTTCAGGCAGCTTTGGAAAGTCAGGACAATTATATGAATCAGTATGTTTTGATAACTGTTCAAAGTTAAGAAATTTGCCTCTGATCTTATTGATCTGTCAAGAAGAAAGTGTGAATAAAGTTGCCTTTACTGTATGGTGGGTAGTGAAGCTGGCAAGAGAGTGCAGTGCTGCTTCGGATCTTTATCGTGGCTTGCTTCAATGAGAGGGTAGCAAGCTTGGGTGAGGAAGATCAAGAGCGTCTTTCGGTTTCCTGTGAGTTAGCATCACACCCCCTCCAGTGGCACATCTTGGTATAGCATTATCTTTTTTTTTGCCTTTCCTTGGATGCCGGTGGATGAAAGAAAGGATTTGTTATAAAAAGCTGCGCTGGTCTATGATACAGACGTCTCATAATGCCACTCTAATTTTTATTTGTGTTTAAAATATTCTGTGATTTTTTTTTTTTCGTTGGTTGGTTTTGGAGTTTCCTTTATAATTCAGGAGCTATTTAAAACCTGGTGGAATTGGTGGTATTTTGGCTTTTGCAAGATTTCTTTTGGATCTTATCTTGTACATTGAGTAATAAGATACCTTAACTTTATCACAGCAAAATGTTGAATGGCTTGTTATGTAATTCTCCCCTGATAAAGCAGTAGGGAAATTGACTCTGAGAGACTTGGTAACCCCATCGTCTCTCCGATATCATGCTGTGATGTAAAAGGTCTGGAACAGGCAGCTCTTCACTGATATAAAATTAAGCATGCTATAAATTGCTGCTAATTAAAGAGCTGAAACACCTTTACTGTGAGTTTCTAGGCTTGAAGCACTCCATTTTAACCAAGATAAGACTTACATCTGTATTATATTGAAATAAAAGAACAAAAATACCCCTTTCACTGTAACTTAGCCTCCTGTATTTCATTTGTGTAGCTTTAAGCTTCTGTGTTTCCTTTACATGGTTTGATTGTTTGAACTTGAACTTAAAAAAACCAAGAAAAAGTAATTGTCTTAATCTCTGAGAATCAGAACAATTTTAATAAGCTGTCACTTAAACCAAACTTATTTTATTCTATCTGAATGGTTTTGTTGCATTTTACTCCCACCACATCTTTCCATGGCTTGATTGATTTGGAATTGATGATATTGATGATTGATGATAATCGATGATAAGTATTGATGATTTGGAACTGACTTCCTATACAGCAGCAGCCATTAAATTTGCCAACTACAAATTATGGCTGATACGATGGATTTGTGTTTGTGTTGCTTGTGGGATTAAACACAATGCAGAAGTATTAACAAAGAATATATATCACTTGCTTTCTTAAACTTTTCATGCCGACAGTTAACTTCCATACTCTGCAAAATCTTGAGTAGTGTTGTCTTCTGGTATCTTCAGCCATGCTTAAGAGCATGGTACTTCAGTGGTACCATGTGGCCTAGACAGCACATAGTCAGGACCAAAACCACAGGTCAGTATGGGCAGGGATAATATATCTGCCGCAGTAGCACACGGAGATGTACAAGTTAAGAGGTATTTAAAGTAGTGAATGCCTTAGAAGTAAGTTATCAAAAGGAGAATTCATGGAGATTTAAAGAACTTCATTCTCTTAATGTTTACAGGGTGAAAAAGGCTTTCCTGGTCTCCCAGGTCCACCGGGTCACAGAGGCTTTCCTGGACCAGAAGGGCCTCCAGGGCCACAGGGACCAAAGGTAGGTGTGTATACAAGATGAGGAGAAAATACTGTGCATGGCTGGAAAGTGAGTTATGACTGGGTAGAGAATTATGTTTGAAAAAAGAAAAGCAAGCCCAAACTTGTTTCAGAGTCTCCTGTTTGGTAAGGGTAGTTGAGTGGTCACTAGCTGCAATGGTCATTTTTGACTGAGTAGAAGTAGCTGATAAGAACATGGACTTTTGATGTCAGAGGGATCTGGAGAGACTGGCTAGATGGGCCAAGGCAATTTGCATGAAGTTCAACAAGGCCAAGTGCTGAGTCCTGCATTTGGGCCACAGCAACCCCAGGCAATTCTACAGGCTTGGGACGGAGCAGCTTGAAAGCTGTCTTGGGGAAAAGGAGCCAGGGTTGTTAATCGAAAGCCAGCTGAATGTGAGCCAACAGTGTGCCCTGGTGGCCACGAAGGCCAATGATATCCTGGCTTGTATCAGAAATAGTGTGACCAGTGTCACCAAAGAGGTGATTGTTCCCTTGTACTCAGCACAGGTGAGGCCACACTTTGAATACTGTATCCAGTTCTGAGGCCCCCACTACTAGAAGGACATTGAGGTGCTGGAGCAGGTCCAGAGATGAGCAACAAAGCTGGTGAAGGGTTTGGAGAACAGGCTTTATGAGAAGTGTCTGAGGGAGCTGGGGATGTCAGCCTAGGCAAGAGGAGGCTTAGGTGAGATATGATCACTCTGTACAACTACCTGAAGGGGAAATGTAGTAACATGAGAGTCAATCTCTTCTCTCCAGTAGTGAATGCTAGGACATGAGGAAATGGCCTCAAGTTGCACCAGGGGAGGTTTAGATTAGACATTATGAAGAGCTTTTTTGCCAAGAGGGTTGTTAAGCTTTGGAATGGGCTGCCCGGGAAGGTGATGGACTCATCATCTCTATAGATATTTAGAAGACCCATAGATGTAAGGCTGAGGCATATGGTTTAGTTTAGTAATAGACTTGGCCATATGAGGTTAGTGAGTGGACTCGATGATCTTTAAGGTCTTTTCCAACTGTAATCATAGAATGGTAGGGTTGGAAGGGACCTTTAGAGTTCATCTAGTCCAGCCTCCCTGCAGAAGCAGGCTCACCTAGATCAGGTCGCATAGGAACATGTCCAGGCAGGTCTTGAAGACCTCCAAGGAAGGAGACTTCACAGCCCCTCTGCGCAGCCTGTGCCAGGGCTCCCTCACCCTCACAGTGAAATAGTTTTTTCCCTAAATATAAGAACTTTTTGTGTTGCAGCTTCATCCCATTACCCCTTGTCCTGTTGCTATCTAGTATAGAAAAAAGGGATGCCCCAACCTCCTGACACTCGTCCTTTAGATATTTGTGTTAATAAGATCCTCCCTCAGTCTCCTCTTCTCCAGACTAAACAGCCGCAGTTTCTGCAGCCTTTCCTCGTATGAAAGATCTTCCAGTCCCCTGACCATCTTGGTGGCCCTGCACTGGACTCTCTCCAGAAGTTCTCTGTCCCTCTTGAGCTGAGGAGCCCAGAACTGGACTGGACTGGACTCCAGATGAGGCCTCACCAGGGCAGAGTAGAGAGGGAGAAGAACCTCTCTTGACCTGCTAGCAAGCCAAACTCTTCTTGATGCATCTCAGGATGCCATTGGCCTTCTTGGCCATGAGGGCACATTATTGGCTCACGTTTAGCTTATTATCAATCAGGACTCCCAGATCTCTCTCTGCAGAGCTGCTCTTCAGCAGTTCCACCCACAGCCTGTACTGGTGCATGGGGTTGTTCCTTCCAAGATGCAGGACTCTGCACTTGTCCTTGTTGAACTGTAACGATTCTATGATTTTATGATCTCATATATGTTGATAAGCAATTCATTTGAACTCCTTGAAAAGTGTTTAGTAGAGCATTTCCATTTTAATAGGTACTAAATAGCAAAAGGTAAGGATAGTTTATCTACCAAGAACACCTCTATTAGCCTAAATGCCATTTATTGTAGCGTATTCCAGTTAACTTTTACTATTCTCTATCTATACATTATATTAAATGAAGTGTCATCCAAGATGTTAGAAGCTATGCAGTTCTGCTATTCAAATATGTTGTTTTCCATTTGTGATGTAGGGTTCTCCAGGGCTTACGGGCTTAGTTGGACCAAAAGGCATAAGAGTAAGTATTTCTATTTTAAACAAATTGTATGGATTACATGTCATGGCAACTTTTCTTCAATGATTTATGAGCAAAAAACAAGGTGTTCTATAGGATTTTAAAGTGTTTTAAAAACGTGTGATTTAGAGTATGCACATGCATTACCTATTTTTTTAAACTTTTGTCTTTTTTTGCTACAGATTATGTACAAAGTTCATGCTCTACTGAAAAAATCAGACTAGAGTTCCGTGAAGAGTTGTTAAGGTTTTTTCCTGTAGGCAAAACCAGTTTATGTTAACAGTGCTTAAGCTACCATTATACTTGGTTCACAATCAGAAAGGTTGAGGACATAAGGATCTTTTCACAGAATCTTAAGGGTTGTAAGGGACCTTGAAAGATCATCCAGTCCAACCTCTCTGCCAGAGCAGGACCACCTAGAGTAGGTCACACAGGAACTCATCCAGGTGGGTTTTGAATGTCTTCAGAGAAGGAGACTCCACAACCCATCTGGGCAGTCTGTGCCAGTGCTTCTTCACCTGAACAGTGAAGAAGTTTTTCCTTGTGTTTCTTTGGAACCTCTTAGATTCCAGCTTGTACCCGTTGCTCCTTGTCATATCATTGGGTGTCATGGAGAAGAGCTTGGCTCCATCCTCCTCACAGCCTCCGTGGAAACATATTTGCATTCATTCTTCTTATGAGTATAATTAAAAGAAGAATTGCATCACAAGTTTTTGCTTAATATTTGTAATGTATTTGTAATATTATTCTTCTGGTTTTTATATCATTAGGGAGTGACAGGAATACCTGGATTTTCAGGTCCCCCGGGCCTTCCTGTAAGTAAAACCAAAACCGATTTAACGATTTCTGTCTTACTCCAGTCTTCAGTACACAATTCTGCTCAGCTCACTCTAGTCTCAACATCGACATTGCCTCTGTTAACTCGCCTAGAGATAAAAATCTTGTCATCAGCAATTCTTACTCACTGTAATGACTTAAGAACACATTCTAATCTGACAAATCTTGTGAAACATTGCTCTGACAAACTCTTTCAGTGTTGCTATAGGGTAATATAAATGTACAAAAACAAAGCTTGTGTCAATTTTGCACTTCTTTTTAGGGTGAACCAGGAACTGTTGGTCCTCCTGGGCGCTCAGGTGTTCCAGGATGCAATGGCACAAAGGTACAAACCAAAATGAGTGTTACAGAGGTTGTGTTTGGCTTTGCTTGGGAATGACCAAACTACATTCTGAATATTTCACTTGATAGACAACAACTTTGATTTGTCTTGGTTTGTGACTTGGTATCAACTAGAAAAAATTTGAATCATGGAGCCAGAGGAAGGAAAAATGTTATCATTTTGTGTAAGAGAGATAATTAATAATGCTAATGATCTTTACTAAAAAGTTAAGAATAATGTTTGATATTTTCATAAATATCAAAAAGAGAAAACTTTTTTCATTTAATCCAGAAGACCTAATCCTGTGCTTCCAGTAAAACGGATTATAGAAGAGATAATTAATTAACTTTTTTTCCCCAGTATCTAGCTTGCAGTTGATAATTTAGAAGTCTTGAAAATTATTAAAGAAAATGTCAGTTAATGTCAAGGTACAGATTTACTAGTTTTGGTTTGCTCTATGATCAAATGCTTCCAGCATTCTAAAAACGGGAGTCAGAAGAATGCCTGCTACAGAAAATCATGCATTCCTAGTGAAACAGTGAACTGATCTGAGATAGCTCTTAAAGCTTTCTAGGGCAGAAGTCAAGACCCATACAGTGAGGCTGCACCCCTTCTAGCAAACATGATAAATGCAGCTCATAATTTTAGTATGATAACACAAAAACTTTATTTGTAATCACATTTGCTAAAATCAGACCAAATAATAATCAATAATATGCATTTACAGTCACTCTTATTACTTTCAGGGCGATCAAGGCTTTCCAGGTCCTCCAGGTAGAAGAGGTGCTCCAGGCATTCCAGTAGGTGTCTGTGAAATTCACAATTGTGTGCATTGTTACCACATAAAGCCATTCAGTGAAGGAGGAGTATAAAGCCTCACATTAGCTGTTATTGACAGCAGTTGAAATGTATAGGTAAAGTGTTTTATTGGTTGCATATTGGTCCTCAAATTCGGAGTTAATGAGTGCATGCAGTTTCATTGGCTGGTGTTAGCTCTTTAGTGTCTCAAGGAATACACATGAAACTTTACCAAGTGTCTACTATAGATTCAAGAGATTGCAGTTTCAATTCATGCTTAAAAACCTTTGAGGATGTGGCCTAATTAAGTCAATAAGAGCCAGGAATGAAACATGGAACTTCTAATTCTGGATACATTGCTTTAAATCCAGGATTTGGTGGTGTTTTTGGTTTTTTTTCTGTAGAAGTGTGTTTTTAAAAGAAACTTCTGAACAAAAGGAAAAGGAATCCTGTCTGTCAAGTTCCAGTGGCTTCAAATCTAAGGTCTTCATAAGCTCTCCTGATTTGATTTATTTGTTTAGGGTCAGGCTTCAAAACTATTCCGCCTTCACTTGTAGAATTGTGACTTTGGGACTGGACTATGTGCCTTTAACCATATTGCCTTTCTTCTTTCTCCGTTGTCCCTTTAACTTTTTTAACAATACAATTATTCTTCTCTCTAGGGTGTTGCTGGCATCAAAGGAGAGAAGGTCAGTTATTTATTGCATATTATGTGAAATATTTATTGATGATCAATGATTTGTGTGTATGTTCACTGCTGGAAAGGAGTTCTTGACATTAACATTTCCATTCGTGGGAAACAGAAAGTTTACTTTCCAGAAGAAGCAACCACAAACTTAGATATATCTTTACTGGTTCCATTCACCCCAAGTTATGAATCAGGTTTTGGTTTTTTTCCCCTTTAACTCTGTTATTGTATGTAACAAATTTGGCTCTCAAGCACACAAAAAACTAAGCCCCACCCCCCAAACAGCTTATGAATCCATATGGAAATCTTCAGATACACTACAGAATATTTTAAAGTACCAAAAATGAATTGAAGTAACATAGCTATGTCTGAAATGAAGACTGTTCCTAACAGAGAACTGGAATGCCTGAAAAAGGTATATTCTGTTTAATGAAGTCTTTTTTTAAAGGTAGAACTATTCATAGTGGATGGTTGCCATTATCATGCAATTTTCCCTACAGTTTCCCTACAAACTGTATTGGAAGATTTGTTCCACTATGGAATTCTACAGCATAACTCTTTCTTTATCTAATCACCCAGGGGTGCCCTGCAGATGGATATAACCAAGGATATGGTGCAAAAGGTGATCCTGGTTTGCCAGGAATGCCTGGACTTCAGGTAATTGAGAATTAATTCATAGTCTGAGACAGATAGATAGATAGATAGATAATCTCTGTATATAAAACACACTATATATAATGTGTCTCTATTTAAAATGTATTTTTTATATATAGTTTTGTGTATTATTTACTTAACATAGATATAGTATTTTTTTAATTACCTCACTAATTTCTAAAGCAGCAAATAATCCTATGTCTTAAAAATATTGCTAACTTCTATATAAATCTGATGAATACAATATTTGCAAAGTCTTTCTTTTGACTTCACAGAGTATACCAAGGCAATAGTAATTGATTTTGCCATCAGAACCATAGTTTCCATTATTTATTAGTAAAGTGTGATAAGAAAGTCAGGCTGTAGACAAACAACACTATTTTAGAAATGGAGAAAACCTGGTCACAGACTTAGAGATTTACTCCTACATATTGGAAGGGACCTACAGCTATCATGTAGTCCAACTGCAAAAATTCCCCATGAAGTCAGGTTTAACAGGTTAGGTCAGCTTGACTTCTAGAACACTAACAAAGGACAGTATGATCCATATTTTTAAAAAATGAAGATTAATAGGAGAAGGCAGAGCAGACATTTCTTCTGAATTTCTTTTTAATTGTTCATTTATTTGAAAATGAAACTTTAAGTTTAGAAGTAGCTAGAAACAGGACGATATGAATTATGAGAATTTCCTCAGTAACAGAGGACGTACATCTTCACTTGAGTAGTTTAGTTTTAGAACAGATAACGTTTTCTTCTGTTGCAAAACATATGCCAGCCAATGAAATAGTGACAAGGAATTATATAGCAATTATACAAGCTGTGTTATCCCAACACATGGAAAGGAAATTCAGTGCTGCTCTTTTCTTTGTGACACTGTTCATTGAACTTACTGTTGTGAATTTACTCATAATCTTGCCAGGAGATTTATTCGTATTTGTTTTTCAATATGCAGGGTACCCAGGGTGCTCAAGGATATCCTGGGGAACCTGGGCCACGGGGGCCTCCAGGAGCTTCAGTGAGTATGGACTTAGGTCTCACTTATTACTTTAACTTTTGATTTTCCCAGAAACCTCTAGAATTACACAAATGCAGGTACATGACTCTTCCAGGCTTGTCTGATGTCTAGAAACAAGTGAATGCAAAATCCATATCCTTCTATGCATATCTGATTTATTTTTTTTTCAGTTTCTTTGATTGCTTTAATGCATATTTTCCATGTTTGCAGAAGCTTCCCTGTCAATAATTTATTTAGGCATAAATTTTAATTTTCAAATAATTATCCATCAATTCACTGTGAATACTAATGTGTGTAACTGTAAGAGCGATGTATATGTTTGCAACTAGACTGTGTAGACATTCAGTCACCCACTCAAAACAAATTGCATTTTTAAAAGAAAGAAAAGAAAAAAAAGTAGTGATATAAATCACTTGAAAATTGGGTATTTCTTTACTTTTTTTTTTTCACCTGTCCTGTAGGGTATGCCAGGGAAAGCAGGACCTCCTGGACCTAAGGTAGTCTCAGATTGGTAATAAAAACGAAAACTTCTTATTATGACTTAACATTAATTAACCCATTTTGTAGATGTTTTTAAAATTGTAACATTTAGGTTTGGTTTTGGTTTTTTTGCAGGGTCTTATGGGACTGAAAGTAATTGGAACCAAAGGAAGAAAGGTAATTGTGTAAAATGCTTAAAGCACTTCCTGATTTTTGTTCTGTTTTCTGCTTTTTCTGATACACTGTGGTGAAATGTTTGGGGAAGGAAGTACTGTGAAATAAAAATTTTCAGTACATATGTGTAAGTGTTTTATTGGAAAATGGAAACATGACAATTAGTATGGGGGGACAAACTGTTTTCACATAAGAGATAGTGATATAAACTTCCTGATAGAAAGGTAAGAGAACCCAGTAGTTAACATTTACTAACACATAGCATTATGTTCATTTGTATATCATTTGCACAGTGTTCCTCAATGTTTATCCAAGCACGTAAACATCGGGTAATACATAGCATGTGTAGACTCACAACTTCTTACGGCCAACATCTTTTCAGTGTCAGTGTTTATGATGCTGGAAAACCTCACAGATTTTTTAATAAGAAATGCATGGTTTACTGTCCATGTTCTTACTTTGGATCTCACAAAATTGACATTAAGCTAGAAACAACTATGAATACGCTCAGTCTACAGTTGGAGGACCAGTGTAGTCAGTCTCAGTGTTCTTACAGGGTCCTTTCAAGAACTTGGGGTATCTCACGGTGATGCTAACTGACCTGCACGGATTCAACTGTTAACTGAAATAGCACCATCTGACAGTGGAATTGGTTTTAACTTTGTAATTACTACCAGCAATGTGGTAGAAGTTTCCTGGGAAAATTTCTGTAAACAGAACTGATTAGTCATTAGCATTAACTTAGATGCTCATGGGCATCTTGCTTCCTTATGAGAGTGTGATGCATTCTTTGCTGTTACACTGCAGGCACATGCAAAGGCATTCCACTGGCTTAAAATCACAGGAAATTATGGATGTTTTTTTTGTTGAGCTCCACAGGAGAGATGACATTTATCACTTTCCCTGTTCTAAAAAATCCTTAATGAAAAAGCGTCCTGCAAAATTGATGTTTTCGGTTAAGGATACATGAAAGAGTCATGGATCTGCTTGGATGTGTTCCCAGGCAACCTGATCTAGGTGGATCTGCTTTAGCAGGGCATCGGACTAGATCATCTCTAGAGATCCCTTACAACCCCCACCATTCTGTGATTCTGTGAATTTTATCTGTCAGCACTATGTTGCAGTTATTTCCGTGTAATACATACACTGCAGTTTTGAGAAGTTGAAATAAAAATTATAGTCAAGGAGATACTTGTATTTGATTTAGTTAAAATGGTTATATAACCTTTAAACAAATAATTTTAAAAATTAAGCTAATGCCAGATGCTTCAATGGTAATCAGCCTATGCATTTTTATGTTTCTCAGCTAGGAGAAGGTTGTCACAGGAGTCTTAAGTCTTCCATATACCTTTTTTATTCCAAGATAAATAGCAAGCAAAGAGAAATAGTAACTGTATTGGTGGCTAAGCATAATGACTGAAAAATTTTTACAATGTCAAAAGTATAGTGAGAGTAATTAGAAATAGTAAAGACACATTGCTTGTAAATGCTCGATTTTTCTTTTTACTTTCAAGGGTGACACTGGATTAACTGGACCCCCTGGACCACCAGGAACCGTTATTGTGACATTAAGTGGACCAGACAACATGACGGTAGTAAAATTGTTAAACATCACTTTCAGATAATCCGTCTTACTAGGTTTTACTTTGAGAGGATGTTTTCATCTTTCTTGTTCTGATAACGTTTCCTTTTACCCATCCTGACATTTTTCATGCTTGTTTAGTTAGAAACTAAGCTCTTCTTTGAGTGTATGCCTGTACAGCCAGCTTAGCTGAAGCCTGTATGTGCACCTGCACATCTGCACGGTGTCAGTGGAACGCTAAATGCGTAGTAATAACCCACCTGCTGTGGATCTCCAGGTATATGAAGAGTAAATCACTTGTAGCTTCACCAAATCAACATGGATTTTCTGAATAGCTATGAAAGCCAAGGCTATGTTGACCTCTAGGCCTTGTCACAATATCAGGACTCTGAGCTATGAGAGTTTCATGAAAGCTTACAACATGTTTATGTACCATTTCATAGTTTATTCTCACATTGTTTTTACTGGAACAAATAATCATGGAAAACATTGGAAAAGGAAAGAGCACTAGAGAAAAGAAACACTCTGTCTCAGTTTTCATTTTAAGAATTGCTTTGTGAATTCTTTCATTTTGTTATTATAGAGACCTTAAACAGTAGTAGATGATACACAGAGTTGAGTCTTCACATATTAACAGGAAAAGTCTTCAATGTGTTTTTTACTTTGTTTTCCTTATTTAATTTGCATCTAATCTATGTAGTTATCAAAACTTCCTCTCCATTAGGTGCTAAAATAAGAGTAAATTTTGAATCTAGATCATATTGAGGAGGGAGGAGAAAGATTGCAGAAGCAAGGTTCAGCTTTTAGGCTTGGCAGCTCTCACCTTTTTAAATGAAATATGAATCATCTGGAGCATTTTACAGCCAAAGCAGTTTATCATGAGGAATGGCAATTTTACAGAGACATGGGGCACTAAGGTTTAAAAAACCCTCAAAACTCCTTACATAAATAGTTTAGGCATAAGTCTAACCAGTTAATGATTAAGTAGTCCATAAACTTTGGCTTTACAGTGGGCTTAGAATGTGGCCCAATATATAACAATACTGCATAGTAGGGTAATGTAATCTTGAGCCCACAGAGACAAGGACCATGTGGGTAGCCACTGTATTTAAATACTGGAGGTAGCAGTAGCTCCAGTGATGCAATGAAGGTTTATTTGTTTTCTGCTTGAAATTTGTTGCCATTTCTGGGAACATTTACTCTAGTTGTTCTGCATGCAGTCACAAATAGATTGTTCTGCACTCACCATGTTCAGAAGTACATGCAGAGTACAGTTTCTTTTTTAAACATTGTAGACTTAGACAGGAGGTCTAAGCTTTTGTTTCTTAGTCATTTAAGTAGAACCACCTACTTGTTAGTAATACAAGGATTTCCTATTTGTAAAACTTGAGTGTTGTGGTAAGCACAGAATACATCCAAGAGACCATATTAAATTTTTATTTTCTAATAGGATTTGAAAGGAGAGAAAGGAGAAAAAGGATCAAGAGGACTTCCAGGGCCAATGGGGTTTACAGTAAGTGGCCAGAAGTAAATCCCTGAAATCCAGATGTTCAGGCAACATCACCTAATAAATGCAATTTTTTAGAGACCAATATTTACACTACCAGTTCCAGTTGTTAATGAATAGGACTAATGAATATAATAGAATACCTGTTTATAACATTCTAACTGTACTTCACATTTTTACTTTTTATACTTTTTTTTAAAGATAAAATTATAAAAGATATATTTGATTTAGAAAATGTGAGTCTCCAAATATGTGTATCTTGAGGATGATTTTGTTACAGGGGCCAGTTGGTGATTCTCAAAGTGAAAAGGGTGACCAAGGAGAACCTGGAGCACAGGTATGTGCAAACAATTGATTATTTGTGTGTTAGTCTTTTCTGCAAAGCAGTTTGCATTAGTGTTGCTCTCCAGTTTTTGTTTCAGTGCCACTCAGAGCAAATTTTCTTGGTTACAAAAGATCTTTCTCCAGTTAACTAGACTAGAGAACTGAAAGTCAAAGGACTGTAGGCTCACATATGGTTGAATACATGAAGTAAATGTCAGTTAATGGTGAATACACTTCTGTTTGCTTTGCTGTAATGGTTTTACTGTGAAACTTAGTTTAAAACAAAGCTCTTCTGAACACGTTGGCTTTATACCACTTGTACTACAGTACCATAGTACTTAAGACAGCAGAATTAAATTTGTATACTCGGCCAGCAGATATGTGGAGACATGATGAAAGGTGCCATAAGAGAATTATTCTGTTAACAGGATAATACGAGAAAGAATTCTATATTTGTTTTAAAGAACATACACATTAAAATATCATTTACTTGAATATACCTACATTTTGAAGAGACTTAAACAGAAAGTTACCATTTTGCATTCAAATAGCTTTCAAACTTCCAAATAAAAACTAATTGATGAAAGATGCAGGTTCTTATTAACTAAAGCTGTATGAATTCATAACACTTTACTAATATGCAACCAGGGGAGAACCCTAAAATAGCCAAATAAATCAAAATGGTTTCTGACATTTTTCTGAACAAAACACTTAAATTCCAAATACATTTTGAAAGCATTATTAAGAAAAACAATTCTCAAATGAAATATTTCATTCAGTCCAAACATAAATATTTTAGAAATTTTCCCATACTTCTTGTGGTTGCAGGTTTTTTTTTTTTCTGCCAGGAAATTTAGCAAGATGAGTACTACCTGTAGATTGCTCTCTCTTCAGCTGTATGATGCTATAACAGTGATGATGCCACAGAGCAGCTTGACTGTTGTTTTTATTGTTTCTATACATTATGAAAAATTTCATTTCTATTTGAGTTACTGGTGTAAAGTACCAAAAGTTCTTGCTATTGAATGTGTGTTATTCTTCATCCATCTTCAGTTTTTCTTCCATATTATGTCTTCTGTTCACAGAAGCCCTGTACTGTAATAGTTTTTGCCTCTCACTTTCTCCTTTGTGGAGCAAATAGTAGAGCACTCCTGCTTTTCTGCTTATTGACCTTGAAGACTGCTAAGGAAATACAAATTGTGTTAAGACACTGACTATCTATTCTGAAATTAGAACAAAACATTTCCCTTTGCCCTTGAAATTTGTGCTCACTGTCTTGAGCACAAAATAGCAAATGGCTGTGGATTTTACATTATAGAAAAAAAATAGTGGTTTATGCAAGAGAGTATTGAGCCAGTGGTGACATCATTTAAACTCCCCTTCTTCTAGTCCAGAGTATCAGGTTTGGTTAAGTTCTGCCATCTTTTGGGTATTGCTGTTTTTTTCTGGTGCTTACATCAGAAATTCATGGTCTGTTAATTTTTTCCAAAATTATTTTAAGTTTCATTTATTTATTCCATGCAAGACAAATTTCTAAAATATACTTTCTCCCCTGTTGTTCTGAGCTGTCTTCCACTTCCCTTTTATCTTATCACCACCTACCTGCTGTGGATTTTAATAAGCCAGATTTTCCTCATTTCTGCCTTCGAGGTGGTGAGCAAGGTATCCAGATTCAGAATGATTATTTCGTTTTATTCTGTTTATCCACCCATGTTTCCCCCTTCCTTCCCTTCTCTTTGTCTTTTTTTGTTGTTGTTGTTGTTATGAATGAATTAATATGTCCTGTTGTCAGACTACATACCAGGTTCCCAGCAGAGGTATCCCGTGTGCCATGGAAAACACCAGATACCTCTGGCACACTGCCTCTTTCTGTTTATGCTTTTCTATTTATTGCCCTGCTTACAATACCTTTTGAAGTTCACTCCCTATTCTTTTTCATAAAATATTTTATCTTCAAGTCGTCTCTTAACTCCGTTGCGTGTAAAGAGGAAATTTTCCCTTCAGTATCTTTCCATGCTCACCACTAGAAGCACCACTAGCTGTTGTATTATCGTTTATCTTGCTTCTGCAAGGACCTGATTCTGAACCAAGTTTCCTGCACTTACCTGGCACTTTGTGCTGGTGAAGTGTCTGCCTCAACTAATCCTACACAGGAGGAAGAATGTCCAGGGAGTATCTCACTCTAGTTATTATTATAAATAGTGAACATTTTAAAAATAACCTTAATGGCTTTTTCAAAATTTATGAAGAACTAAAATATATTTACATGCAGGGCATTTAGTTGTCATGCTATTTGAATGCAATGACTCCTCTTTTGATCTTCTTATTATTTTATTTAACTTTATGTTTTCCCTTTGTAGGGTATACCTGGAAAAGAAGGTGCCCCAGGTCCAGATGGCTCACCGGTAATAAAGGAAGCTTTCTAAATATTTTCTAATAGTCATCTGTTTATCATAGTCATATCTTCCCGTCACAGCTTTTTATCATTGCCGATGTGTTTGAAAAATATTAATTTGCACACAGTTTGAAATAGTTCCTTTCACACAACTGGCCTTGGGACATACCACATCCTCCTAGATTTATGCAGAAGAGAGAGGCTCAGTTCAAAGATGTCTCTTCTGTTTAAAATAAAAAGGCCTGTTGCTTGCTGCTAACTAAAGAGTTTGAGATGTGGTCCAAGTTATGAAAAATTAATTCTACTAAGTTTAATTCTGGTTAGTCACATTGAAATTTTTGCAAAAGAGTTATACCTTCGCTTCAGCAAAAATCAACAAACAAAATGAATAATTTTTAATCACTAGAATAAAATATATTCTTTTACAAAGAAAAGTTATCATTGAAGTCACAGATGCCTTGGCCTGAAAAAAAGCTTGACTCATAGATATTAAAACAGTCATCTTATCATATAACCTTAAAATAATGCCATTTCATAACCAGAATTCTTTCATATGTGCACTCATATATGTCTATGCAAATATATATTTAAAGGCTAAAGTTGTGTAAATGTATTTGGAGTACTGTATTCAATGGGTTAAATAGAAATTATTTTATATTTACTTTACTTGCATTTAAATGATATCATTAGCATCACAGTGACCTTACAAGTATCTTATCAAAATTCTTGTTGTTAGAATAGCCCATTTCACGTATAAGTTACTAAAACACCATCTTCATCATGCCAAAATGACCTTCACAGACAGTCTAAACACATTCCAGTCTGACAAAGAATGTGGCATGACAGACTGCAAGGCTCTACTGGCTCAGTTAACAGAAAGCTTTCTGTGTAACAAAGATATATCATTGATCTGTTCTCATTTCAGCTTTACTAACTAGCAGTGCATTCTACTGCATAAGCTGCTGAGAAGTCCTTTTTCCTTGCATGTATGCACTTGCAGAGAGCCTTAGCAGCAGTCTGCACTATTTTCCCTCCTGATGTTGCTGACACCTCTTGAGATCAGTACCGTTGTGCAGACTGACCGAGTTTTGGGAGAGAGAGTTGCTGAATGAATCTCATGTTGTAATCAGTTTATTTCCTTTCAGAAGTAGTTTGCAGAGGAAGAACAAGCCAGAGTCTCATACACTTGTGCTATCAAAAGCAGCTCCACCTTGGGAGTGGTGGAGTATGCTGTTGTAAAGGCAGGTTTGGATGAGGCCTGCAACAGTTTCCACAGATGGGAAACTGTACTGCAAAATGAGACTTTCCCTGAGATTTGTTACCCTGAGCAAGTCACATTCGCCTTGCCATTGCCATGAAAGATTAAAGCTTTCATTTTACATCTTACTGATGACAGTGCTAAGAGAGTAAACTTTTAAAATGGTGTACCTGCAGGGACCAAAGGGTGAACAGGGCAAACCAGGACTGGCTGGAAGGCAAGGACCTAAGGTATTGTCTGATGGTTTTGTTTTTTCTTGTGAAAATAAATAATGTTTGGAGGGTATTATGTCATTTCAGTTATCACTGTGTATACAGTATGTTCTACTTTACCTAATAGAAGACAGGTAATCATAAAATCATACAATGATAGGGGTTGAAAGGGACTTCCAGAGATCATCAAGTCCAACCCCCCTGCAGAAGCAGATTCACCTAGATCAGATCGCATAGGAACATGTCCAGGTGGGTCTTGAAGACCTCCAAGAAAGGAGACTCCACAACCCACCTGGGCAGCCTGTGCCAGGGCTCCCTCACCCTCACAGTGAAATAGTTTTTTTCTTATATTTAAATGGAACTTTTTGTGTTGCAGCTTTATCCCATTGCCCCTTGTCCTGTTGCTAGCTACCATAGAAAAAAGGGATGCCTGACACACACCCTTTAGATATTTGTAAATGTTAATAAGATCTCCCCTCAGACTCCTCTTCTCTAGAAAAAACAGCTCCAGTTCCCGCAGCTTTTCCTCATATGAAAAGATGTTCCAGTCCTCTGATCATGGAAGAGGGACTGGATGAGCTGAAATAGGTCACATGCTTAAACTGGTGTTCATCTATGCCTGATGATATATTCCTGTAGTTTTTGGTGTATGTGGCCAAATGTATTGTGCAAGGAGCAGGGACAGGTGGTGAAGCACTGATCAGAAGCAGAAGTTCTCTTATGTTATGAGCAATGTATTGAAGCAACAGTGGGTACCAAATGCCATGGAATGTGTTGTTTTGTTGTTTTTTTTTTTTAATAAACAAATCCATCTCTTGCCTTATGATTAAGGGGATGAAAGGAAACACTGGTCCACCAGGAGCTTGTGGTCAAGTAAGTGTAAATTATCTTCATTGCATCATTCTTCTAAACCATTAGAGTAAGAATAAAAATAAGTAAGTAAGAATAAGTCAAACTGACAATATGAGGCATTAACAGATGTCCCTAATGCTCTAATCAAGGCATGGCTTTCTCAAAGTACTGATATTGCTGGGAGTTTCACAGATAGGGCATCTTTCTTTATGTGAGGCTGGGGGCACAATCAGGGCCCGATTAGGCCTCAATCAGTTCAAGCAATTTTGACAGGAGAATGGACTGTCCCAGAAGAGTTGCAAAAATTCACAGGAGTTAATTCTAAACCAATCTCTAACCAGTTCCACAACAGGTGGTGTTAATTTTAAAATCCTAAAAAGGCTTTTCAAAGAAAGCAAGAGATGCTGTGAGTACAGTTTCTCTGTCTAGTCGGGCTGTCTCACTAGTGGCTTTGTTAAGGGCCTCATGTGCACCTTCTTCCTCAGTGGTTCAAAAGAAATAACTTTGTAAAAAAGCTGAATTGTTTGTGGTATTGACAGAATACTAAAAAAAAATCACTGCTTTAAAAAAAAGAAAAGAAAAAAAACATTTTTAATTTCAACAGTTTTTTTATTCCTGTTACGTTTATATATCAGGCACAGTTCTCTTGGTGTCACATGAAAATTATGAAGGAAATCATAACGTCCTTCTAACCAAATGTTCACTAGGAGGGGCTGTGCTTCACTCTTCATTCTTACTATTCTTTCTTTTTTACCATCTTTCTTTTAAGACGGAATATTATGATATTGTGGTTGGTGAAAAAGGAGATGAAGGACTCCCTGGACCCCCAGGACCAAAAGGTCAACGTGGTACGCCTGGTGAGTGAGACATCAAAACTTGAATCTTTTAGCAAGAGCTGTGCACTCAAAGAGCTTGTTGCAGGCTAGGTTTTTGAGCATCACAGCAACCTGCTTTTACTGCTACAAGAATATTTCCAAATTACGTCATATTGCTGAAAGTCCTGAGACCATCACCTAAGACAGAATAGATGGATCCTATTCCTACCTGTTGTGAACATCCATGTCTTGCCAGGTTTCAGTGAGAATTGTCAGTATGTAACAGTTGTGTAATTAGTAGATACCTATCAGGTAAAACAAACTTCTTAAAAGGTAAAATTAAGTTTAAAATGCAGAAGCCCAAATCTTGCAGTCAATATTATTGAGTAGTGACTTTGCAGACTATACATTGATCTAACTCAAGGTCTAATTACATTGCTTTTGCAGGACCACAGGGTCCTCCTGGACGTGCTGGTAGACCAGGTATGTGTAGAGATCCAACATCAGTGATAAAGTGCATTGTTCTTCCTGTCTGTTGCACTGAATCCCCTTCTAGGAATCTTAACTTCTCAGCATATCTCCAAGTGGTAAAAAATTGTTACCCAAAAGCTTTGATGGGCCAAGTATTTAAAGAGAGGTTAAAGATAATTTTAAAATGTCTTTAAATTCTCATTGTGATTATTTAATATATCACAAGATAAGAAAGATTTATGGGATGAACTCAGTAAGTTTGCCTTTCACTCATGTTATTTAGTACTTGCTTTGCTTTGAAATTCCATTTCTTTAACTTTTATTTTATTTTATTTTTCCCTGGTTAGGTGTGTCAAGACCTGGTCTGAGAGGTCCCCCAGGATTTCCTGGGCCAAAAGGAACAAAAGGAGAGAAAGGAAAAGCTGGCTTGTGTATTGTAGGCCCTCCAGGACTACCTGGTATTACTGGCAGACCTGGTTCTGTTGGATTACCAGGTCCTCCAGGAGAACCAGGTGACGTTTCAGTATTGTGTATGTAGTGGACACCAAAAAGTTATCAGTCATCTTGATATCTAATATAGGATATTATATAAATTCATTGCCTAGATAGTATATTATGAGTAATACGATTGAATGTAATTTCTCTTTGGAAATTATTTGTTAGGTATTCATGACAAGACATATGTAGCAAAGGTCTGTGCCTCATAGCTAATGAGATTCTGTGGGAAAGTTACAATGACTTCCCAATAGAAAGATTTCTCACCTTTTTGTGTAACTGACTGTAAAATCTGCTACAGAAAACTAGGAAATACTAATGAGAGAAAAATTGTTGTTAAAATTAATTCTTGCAAAACTTGTAGTAAATCTGTAAAACTAAACTCAGCAGGGGCTCTCTGAGAGCTAGAGAAATCACTTGCATGCTTCTAAAGGTCTTAATGGACCTTACAGCAGGTTTGAAGTTCTGGCAGTATGAAAAAAAAAGCTGTAATGGTTTATAAAACTTCTAAATACATAAACAATATCAATAATTAAGGATTAAAAAATCCTTCCATTTGTGGTAAAGGAAAGAATTATGTTTCTTTTGATTCAAACGAAATGGCTCCTTTTGGGGAAAGTATTTCCGTGCTTTTTAAAAGCTAGACAGATGGATTCAACAGTCTGCTGAGATTTACTTTGGCATTACCATATTTATTCTCAAGTACTTGTAGTTAAAGATGTTTTGGATCTGTCCTGGTAATTATCTTTTAAATGAATTGTGAAATATCACAAGTTGGAAGGGACCCCTAATGTCAGAATAATGTCTTCAGCTCATGGCTGCAACCTTTTTTCTCTCTTAGCAACTAGAAAGTTGTCTGCATAATCTGATGATGTAATGGTGCCATGTTGTTTTTGTTAACAGGTAGAGTAACATTTAGAACAGGCCCACCAGGACTTCCTGGAGAGCCAGGGTATATAGGACCTCCAGGACATCCAGGAGATGTTGGCATGAAAGGTCAGTTTGAGAAAACTGTCACTTACATGGTACAATTCAATAATCTTTATGGATCTTCATGAAATTTGAATTTACTTCTTAAGCTATTTGATCATTAGAGATAGCAAGATGACTCCCTCCTCTTACAGTAAAGAGCAACTAAAAGAGCAGTGCATGTTCCAGTGCTAGACACCAGCTGTTTCACATTGCAGCAGGGTTCTTCACTGGAACGATTATTACAGATTGGTAGAGTTTTCATATTCATCTGTTGTCACATTCAACGCTAACAGTTGTTCTCTGAGAGAAATTTACTTCTGAAAATTTCACCACAGGAGAGTCTGAATCTCTTTGCTGCTTGCTAGTCATTGCAGTCATGAATCCATTTCAGTTTGAAGCCTATGTCCTGTTCTGCTTTTGAAAGACTTTGGCTTACAAATTGTGTGACTGTATCCAAATGGCTTTCTAAAATTAAACATGAAAAAAACAAGGGATTGAAACTGAATGTTCCTACATTTCCAATTTAATGTACTCAGATTTGATTCAGTGTCTGACCGCAGGTAGTTTTGTACTGTGTTGGAAGTGTTCTTCCAAGAAAACTGAGGCTGTGGTTCTACCACTTCCTGGCCAAAAAGCTTTAGCCGTCCTTTATAATTAACTAACACATTAGTTAAGTTTGAGAATGACTTGCTGCAGAACAACTAATGAATTGTTTTATTGTTTTTGTTCTAGGTGATGAAGCTTATGTGTGTACTGATTGCAGCTATATTCCAGGAATACCTGGTCTTCCTGGTTCTCGTGGGCCACATGGTCAGGATGGCATGCCTGGTAAATTATCTTATTTTTTTCTAACAGGATAGTAGGAAATACCAATGCTTTTGCTTTTAGCATGACAGTCAAGTATGAGCATGCCTGCAGCATGTAGTCCTTGAACTAGGCCTGAGGCTGTGATGTGTGTGAGCCTGATGAAGTTCCATCCACTGAGCACAAGCCCTAAATAAGATGAAGTCAGAATGCTGATTGGCTTATGTGCAGCCTGAAGCCAGGTCACTCTATGATGATACAGTCAGCGTAACAAGCAGGGTCATTGAATACTGAGTGTTTATTGGATATTATTGGAATTTGTCAAAATCCATGTCCTTATTTTCATTTCTCTTTACAAAATATGCGGTTTCTTTTGCAGGTAGAGAAGGGGCAACTGGTCCAAAAGGTTCTCCAGGTTCTCCAGGAGCACCAGGGCTTCCAGGAGCTCAAGTAAGACTTTGTTTTTTTCAGATTATTTTTCAGATCCCACAAGATCTATTTCAGAGCCAGCTCATGGCTGGTGTTAAATAAGTGTCATGTCAAATTCAGCCCAGGCAGTGAGGCAGGTAAATAGCTGTGTCATTAACCTGTGCTGTATTTCTTGATGGCTGAACTGCTGCTTCTGCCTGGTATGGGTAGCTAACTGTAAAAATCTGTTAATCCACATAATTCTATAATCATGGCAGTGACTAGAAAGCATATGTAGAGTCCTCTGTACTGTAATCTTCATCAGACTTCTTACTTCTCATGTTTCCAGCGTGCTCGGGGCTTGCTAAACCCCCAGCTATGCAGAGAAACTTGCTTCTCATAATATTCCGTGCAATGGGTGCAAAGGACATTCCCTCTTGGAAAACATTATGAAAAGGGAAGGCTGCAACAGACATAGCATTTGGTTGTTCTACCTTTTGTCTGTAGCAGTTAAAAATTAAAGTCAGCCCTTTCCAATTGTGTCATTCACAAATATCCATGGTAGTGATTGCCATAAAGATGCAGAGTCTGCTAACATACTATTCCAGAAAGCTCCCAAGAGTTCATGAGCCCAAGATCACTGGAGCCCACTGTGCTTTCAGCTTGTATTGGCTTCAGCTAGGACAGAGTACCCACTATGTACCCTGAGAGGGGAAGAACGAGAAGTTAATTATGAATAGAGCCAACTGTGGAAGTTATAGTGTCCCTTGGGAGATATTCCCATGTGGAGGAGAAATCTCTAATTACATTTTAAAGTACTTTATTTTTGTCTGTCTTTTTGTACCACAAAAGCACAGCCAGGTAGCTACCAGTTTGATCAATTAAAGGATCCTGCATTATTCCTACTTAGAGTACCATAAATGAAATGATAATCAGTACCAAAAGGAGCAAAGGCAAGAGAAAAAGAAAAAACAATGAACCCAAAACCGAAGAAAAAACAAAAACCCCTGTTAAGTGTGCTATTACAGTCATGCCATTACACAACATAGAACCACTGTCAAATATTTAATGTTTCAAAAAGAAAGCTTGAAAGCAGTTGACACTGAAATACTTTTGCTCTGTGCCAGGGACCTCCAGGTTTTAGAGGGGATCAAGGACATAAAGGATCAAAAGGTGAGCCAGGTTATGTGTATCCAGAAGGGCCAAAAGGTGAGCGAGGAGATCCAGGAGCCAGGGGAGACAAAGGAAGAGAAGGTTCAAGTGGATTTGTGGGAAGACCTGGTTCTAAAGGATCCAAGGGTTCCAAAGGTGAAGAGGTGAGTATCCGCTGTTTGCAATTAATATAGAATTTGTGAAAACTTAGGTCAGTATTTATATCTTGCACAGCAGTCTGTTTTATCTATTCAGATACTTCAACTGAATATTCTGTACGGGACTTAGGGGTGCTGTACTCAGCTGTAGCAACCAATACGCATAACCAAATGTGATACAAGAGAGATGAGGCTAATGTGGATACATGCTGCTGAAAAACCTCTGCAGTCTATTGTGTTGTTAGTTTGGATATTTATATTGGAGTATTATCATAGATTCCTCCAATGAATAAGATTTTTATAAAAGGACGGTTTTTCTGACTAGTTATAATGCTTAAAAGGAAATAATTCCAATAGTTTCTGTTCAGTCTTTAGGAGTTAATCTTCAGTCAAGACTGGGAGAAACCTCAAAAGTGGGAGAACTGACCATGAAACTAGAATCATTAGGGCAGAGCTCATTCAGCAGAAATAAAAAGTAACAATTATTGTTGTATTGTGTTGGCTGATAAATTGTTAACGTGATTCAGATATAAGTGTCTCTAAACATGACTCCATGGTATTTAAGAACAATCAAAACTTTTAACAGATCTGTTTTAAAAGGAAAGGATGTGTACAGTGTAGTGCCACAGCAATTGAGAAAGTAAGCTGCTGTATTTATTCATGCCCTCTGTTTGTAAGCACTGATATTAAAATTCATTTTAATCACAAACCAGAAAAAAATCTTCTTAGGTTAGCAGAGCTACCCTTTTACTAAAATAATGCAAGATTATAGTCAGACAGTCAGGCATTTTGTTGTGAAGTCTGATGTGGAAAACAAGTAATGCTTTGTATACAAACATATGTAATTATTAATAGGGATTGATTGGTCCTAAAGGAGATAGAGGACTACCTGGATTGCCTGGCAGTCTTGGTCTTCCTGGAGAGATGGGGCTTCCTGGTCTGCCAGGATATGGACCACAAGGATTAAGAGGTTTCAAAGGCTCTAAAGGAATACCTGGTCCACCTGGATTACCTGGAGAAGCTGGTTTGTAACTACCTATTTTATCTATGTTAGAGTATTTGATTGATATTACAGAGATAGACTGAAGTCAAACCCATAATTGATGAAACACAGGAAGTTTATCTTGCTATGAGATGTCCACAGCATTTTTCCAACTTTGATCCCACTGGAGATAGTAGAAAAAGTGTTAGGGTCATAAGATAATTGGAGGGACCCTACGAGGTCTTTAGTCTGAAATCTTGCTCAGAACAGGGTCAGCTATGAGATCAGACCAAGTTACTCAAGGCGTTATCCAGTTGGACCTTGAAAACTTCCAGGAACAAAGACAGCATATCATCTCTGGGCAACCAGTTCCAGTGCTTGACTGTCCTCATCATGGAAAAAAAAAGTGTCTTTAAATATGTGTCTCATCATCATCATTAGTATGAGCTCAGTGATCACGGGAAAATATGAAGGACTTCATAATTTTGCAGTACTGAAAACATACCAGTGTGTGTATTTATAGGTGAGCATAATCTAGAAGATCTCAAAGTTGGATAGCAGACATAGTCAAGATTTCTTAAAGAGAATACCCATAAAATCTGTGAAATGGAGTTCCAGATAAAGCATTTCTCAATTGCATTATTTCTCTGCTTCTCTGAGGAAGATTGCAGATGGACCTAGGGTCAATACATTTCTTTTGCCTTATGAAACCAGGATCCAAAGCTTTTTCAAAGTCTGTTGAAGCTTCAGAAACACAGAAATTGTAGAAGACTGAATTTTTAACCAAGCAGATTGATCAGGAGTATTTCTAAATATTTACGGTTACATATTGTAAACTATAAGCCTTTGTAATCTTTGATTATGCATTTGTTGAAGGTCTGAAAGGAGAAACCAGCAGGATAACTCCATTACCTGCATTGCCAGGACCTCAAGGACCAAGTGGTTTACCAGGACCCCCAGGAGTGCCTGGTGAGTACATCTGTGCTCAAAACAAAACAGTAAAAATCACAGATGACTGGGATTTTTGGTCAGATAAAACTGTTAATGTTACTTTGAAATAACTATAAAAAGAATTTCTGTGGTACAGAAACTATGGAATTAGCTGTAACATTCCCTTTCAAAAAAACTATGGAAGTGGATGTGAACAGGATGGACACACAGGTCCATGGTGTGCAGTGTGGCAGAGATGACAAGCGGTTCTGTGCTATAATTTCATCACTCCAAGAACCAGAAAGATACATCACAGTTCACATCTTTTCTTTCTACAGGTAGGGTTGGAGCAAGAGGTCAGCCAGGAGATCCAGGACATCCAGGGCCAACAGGTGATACAGGCTTTCCAGGGCTTGGGTTCCCTGGATACCCAGGTCCAAAAGGTAAAATACTCTTGCAAAAAAAAGAAAAAATTTTTTTTCTCTGCCCACATTAAAAATATTGAAGTTGAAAAAAAAAACCAACCAATAGTCAGGCAAATGTGCTCAGGACTCTTGTAATTTACTGCTTTAAGGCTTATAAACTGCAAGTTTGAAATATTTTAAAGTATTTCAGAGAATCAAGTATCAAAACAGGCAGTAGAAAAATATTTTAAAAGACATTGATGCTTGCTGGAATACTGCCCAAACAGGTGCAACTCATCTAAGTGCCATGCCTACTTCAGATGGATTCTCTTTACCTGGATATATGTTACAGAGACAGAGCTGTATCAGTACTTCATTTGTAATCAATTTTGGTTATGTACAATGCAATACCTGTTCTAATGTGCAAGTAATAGACATTTTGAACACTGCAAATTTGACCATTCTATGCAGAGTCATTGGTGCCTTTGGACACTACAAATATTAAGAAATTCTTATAATCTTGTCAAGACAGGGAGGGGGGAAAAAAAGTAAGCTCCGATACTAGAACTACTGCTAAGCTGCTTCTTAAAGAGAACCGTAGGGAACTGACATCAGAGTAGCTTCACTTGAAAAAAATTCCATGTTAAATAACTGATCTGAAGCAAGTAAACAAGCAGTGTTATGGTCAACATTGAATGAATAGGTAAGGAACAAGATGCAGTGTGTCACATGAACGCATAAATCAAGATGCTGTCTTCAGCTCACGTAAACTACTTCAATGCCAGAGGTTCATAACTGCATCCATACAAATACCCATTTGTAAATTAAGGTGATAACCATAGGATTATTGACATCTAATTCATTTTGCAGGAGATAAAGGACTTGCAGGAGGCAGAGGGTCACCAGGTTGTGAAGGAAAGATTGGAGATCCAGGCCGAGCTGGAAACCTAGGACAACCAGGAGAAAAGGTTTGGTTAGAAATACAGCACAGCCTTTTCAGTAGACCCCATTTGTTAAATGTGACACTGAGCAAATAAATTAAGAAGCGTAAAGGGTATTCGAGTTCCTGGATTTCTTGACCAATGATGCACAAGTTATGAAATTAAATTATTTTATAGAAAAGGAACTCAAGCCAAACTTTTTAATTCAGATACAGCATTTCAGAACTGCAAATGTTTGGGATGTTATGGTACTTCAGTGTTCAGAGCACAAGGAGGATATTGCATTGCTTACAGCAAAAAAAAATAAGGCCACAGCTTCTGAAAAGATGTCTGTTCAGAAATTGCAAGTAAGCACATATTTGATGGAGGTCAGTGACAGGTGAGTATGCTTTTAATTTAAGCAAGTGGTCTGTTGAATTGAAGCATAAAAGTAGGTTGGAGGTAATACTGCATAAATTCTCATTGATTAACAGAAAATAATCTACTGATGGCATATGTAAATGTGAGATTCTTGGCTACACTGCAATCAAGACTCAAAACAAAATAATAACACCTACATGTTTTGAAAAAGTGGCAGGGTTGGGTTTTTTTTAGTGCTCATGTGTCATTCCTTTCTGTGTTTTTTGACATGACAAAGTGTGGAGTTTGAAATTGTGGGATTTGTTTGGGTTTTTTTTAATTATTATTTAATCTGTCTGACACTACAGTGTGGAGTGGCCTTTGGTGTTTTAAGTGTATCATCAGCAACTGGTATAAGCTCAGCCATACTGACCTGATTGATTTGGTAGTACTCAAAACAACTAGCAGTTCAGTCAGCCAAAAAAACACTAATTCAAACTTTAGAGTCAAGGAATAGACTGGGGACATTTGTGATAAAACCAGCCTGCAGGAAAAACAGTGTTCAGAAGAATGATTTTAAAAAACCCAGTAACTGTCTTGGAGTGTTCTGAGATGTATCTGGGTGATGCCCTTGATTATTTAAATAAACATTTTTATTAAAATATGACTGTCATATAAAAATAAAGGAAAAGTTGTATTTACACAGATTTCAACCAAATTTTCAGATACAGGTCCAATGCTTTCCACAGGTACAGCACTTGTCAGAATGCAATAAAGACAACACGGAGGGAAGTGTCTTTCATTGATTAGTAGCAATTTCTTAGAGTTAAGAGACAGTTCAAGAGCTGTCTAGACAAATTACTCCTCTGCTATGAGCCCTGCAGCTGGTCAATAAGGAACATCCGTGGTCTGATGAATTAGAGCCATGAAAAATTGTAATGTGAAAGATCCTCAGGGAATGGAGAAAATTACCCTAATAAAATAAGAAATTCATCACATAGTGGAAAAAAAAACCCCAATCATCAGCTTTCCAAACCATAGTGGATAGTTTACATTCCTCTCTCTGTTGCAGGGTGACCCAGGCATGGTTATTCCTGGAGAGCCAGGTAGACTGGGTTCACCAGGAGGTCGTGGCATACCTGGCTCTAAAGGTGATATGGGATTTCCAGGACTTCCAGGCTTGCCAGGGCGTGCTGGACATGATGGTGATGAGGGCTTGAGAGGTACTGTTTTCAAACAAGCTAGTAACTTTAAGGAAAAGGAAACCAAGTCAAACAATGCTCAGTTAAAGCCTGAAAGTTCTATTTGAAACATTGTGAATCCAGTCTCCATTCTTTTAGGAGATCGTGGCTCACCTGGAGTTCCTGGAGATCCAGGTTTTCCAGGGAAACCTGCTGAATGTCTCATTGGCCTGCCAGGTTTGCCAGGTGGCCAGGGAGCTACAGGTTCACCAGGTAAGACCTTCTGAATCAAATGTGCCATTTTGCTGGGTGGGTTTGAGGTTTATTTCTGCTTTCCAAAGGCCTGAAGGAGCTGAAGTTGTTTCTGGGTACTGGTTACAAGATACTATGTGAGAAAATGTGAGCCCATGTAAAAGATGGTCATGTATTTTTTTTCTTAGGAGAAAGAGGTTTGCAAGGATCAAAAGGAAACCTAGGTCCTCCTGGCTTGAGTATCCCAGGAGTCTATGGAACACCTGGGGAACCTGGATTAATAGGTCTTCAGGGAGAAACGGGATTACCTGGTCCCAAGGGACAGCCTGGAAGGCCAGGAATCTCTGGTATGCCAGGTGAGAATTCTTCAGACTCTTGTTTTGATGTGGAGGTTAATTCAGTGTCTGCTAAAAGATATCAGCCATGCTTTTCCAAATTGAAGAGGCTGTAATATTTTTCCATGAACAGCTTTCACGTATCATTGAGATCCATAAAGAAATCATCATTCTCTAAATGACATGCATGTCTTGAAGCTGTTGTGACACTGTACTGTATTTTCTCCAGGTCTCCTGAGAATAGAGGGCTATCTTATGTTGTGTTTTGTAAAGTAATGCGCTTGCAGTAGGACATAATTAACATTCAAAGGAACTCCCCAGCATAATGGAAGTGTGAAATGTTTAGCTTTTACTCAGCATCCCTTTTCAAACTGATACCTTGTTAGTTCTGTCTTCTTAAGAAGCAAGTTCAGATCTTGAGTTTGACAAAGCTGTGTCAGTCAAACTCTGTCAGCTCTCTTATACCAGAGATAACTTTAGGTAAGGTAGGTAATCCCTGTCAGGTTTTGTTGGTTTGGTTTTTTTGGTTTTTTTTCCAGAAATGTGTTCAAATTTGATTTGTAGAGTAAAAAAAAAAAATGCTGCTTATGTCTGACAAAGATTTTTCATTATTATTATATCATCCATTATTCTGTGAGAAGGAGATGGTACATACCTTTTTATATATGCAATCTACAAAGCTAATAATAAACATGTAGCACCTGACTCAGTTGTGCAAACCTACGATGTTCATGTCTTTTGAGGGGAGCTGTCATGTCTCAGCTGGTCTTTAACTCCTCAACCAGAAGGGAGTCTCTTTCCTATCATCCTGTGAGAGGTCTGGCATCCCTATGGGGATATCTCAGATCCATTACCTTCACTGTCAGTTATTTCATTCACTGATAGAAGCTGTGGCATCTACTAATCTAGGTAGCTTGTGGATTACTGTGTGGATTATTTCCAATTATGTGGTTAAATACTGGAAAACTGGCTTCGACAGTATGTTATAGAAATGGAGAAAACAATAAAATAGGCAATTTAACACTTGAGTGACAGGCATGTATGTGGTTTTCTGAAGTAACGTTCTGTTTCACTGGCCAAATATTAACCAGTATGTTCCTATTGCTTCAATTCCATAGGCTCAAGGGGAGAGCCAGGTATAATAGGCCTCTTAGGCATTCCTGGACCACCTGGCATGATTGGAAGGCCAGGCAACCCGGGTATCAGAGGCAAGTGGCTGTATTAACTACCTCCATTGTTATTTAGACTATAGGAACTTTCATGCTGAAGTAGTCTCATGATGCATCTTGATGTATGTTATCCCTCCTGAAAATGTGTGTCATACTGGAATTGATCTCTGAGTCTTAGTAAATCTTTGGCTTCTGTATATGTGCAGTCTACAGACTGAATGGCAACGTTGTTTTAAATATTTTAGCAGTTTTTAATTACTGGTGATTTGCTAAATGAGGAGCAGAGAGCTGCGTTTCCTCTGTTTTTCCCCATCCCATTCGTGTTCCAAATATCATTATTATATATTCTATGTCTATTCAGTGTAAGAATAATTATTGTCTCTTGTCATAATCTCTGCCTATTGATGTTTTTTTTGTTGATTGGAGCTACTAATTAAGAAGCTATTTTAAGTTGTTGATTTGAAATGTACTTACGTATGTAGCTGCCCTTGAAGACAGGAATTTCATTGCTTCCTTCATGACATTGTCTAGTCAATTTTCTTCAGAAAATTTCATTACTTTTTCTTGCAGGTTCTTCTGGGTTCCCAGGACTAAAGGGAACAAAAGGGTTTCCTGGAGCAAAAGGTGAACCAGGTGATAAAGGTTTTCCTGGACCATCTGAGACCTTGGTTGATATTGGGAATAAAGGAGAACGAGGCTTAAAAGGTACACATGCATTGTTCTGTCATTCAAAACTAGTTAGGGTTGTCATCATGATACATTTCCAGTGGACTTCAAAACCTGGGAGAAACTGTCTCCACTGTGGACAGTATTCACATGGCTTTCAAGTAGTTATTGATGAGCACTCTAGCTGCCTTTTTATTTTTGGGATGATTGTATATTTGCACTGAATATTTATTTCCATTTTAAAAAATCCATATTCCTTAAAAAATCCTATTGTAATGTTAAACCAATAAAACTATGTCAGTAGTACTAGGAGAGTTGTATACATATATGCTATACATTCATGGTTCTACTCATTTAGTCATCCATCAGCACTGAAATGAGTGTGCTTACCAACTAGATGCTGGACTACAAAGAAATTGAGTCCACCCAGAGATATTTGACTCTCAGAAGAACTCCTTTGCTTTCAATATTAATACAGTCTCTCTGTATAGGAGTTCTACATGCTTAACTAGTGCTATCTGGTTTTTTGTGCAGACATCTTCCTATGGAAGACTTTAGAAACTTCATTTTGTCTCTGTATGAGAAATGTAGAAGGCATTAAATGTGAGCTTTTGTCTTGCTTATGTGTGTTCACAGAGTCAAAATCCTATGCTCTGAGTCTGGTTCATTAGCATTAGGAGTTCTAAAACTTTTAATTTTACATGAAACATTCTAAGATGTTATATTTTAATATTTTTTTAATGAAACTTTATTTTAGGAGTTCAAGGAAGAATGGGTCTAAGAGGAGAAAGAGGACATGCTGGTGTGCAAGGTCCCCCAGGTCTTGATGGATCTGAAGGAATACCTGGTCTACCAGGTATGGAATCTGTATATTGATAATTAGTTTATCAGATGGAGAGTAGACATAATATTACCTCAGTGCTAGCACCTAAACTCAGTTCCAGCATCAGCACTACATTCTATGTATTAACTCTGAAGTTTCTCTGAGATTTCTGAAACTGAGCAATTTCAAAAGCGCTATGTGAAAATCACAGCAGCTATCACCAAATGATTCTTTGTTTCCTTCCAAATATAGACCATTGTTTGAGGTGGTAAATAGAAAATAATATTAAATACTGAATAATAATAACTTGAAAATCTAAAAGCTGATGAGGCCAATGAACAAAAATGTGTTTTATAAAAACGAAGTTTGAATTCTTAGTATTATTTAAAAGGCAGGAATTCTAAAATATGAACATTACAATTGGGCACAAAAATATTTCAGAAGCTTGTTTTTGTTTCAGATTGATTTTGTTTCCGTTTTCACAGCCTGCACATTTGTCTTATATTTTGGAAGTTACAAGATACTCATTGAAAAGCAGACTTAAAAAGACCTGCATAAATGATATACTTACCTAAGCTATTTCAAAGTTGTGCTTTGCCATTACCAGGCCTCATACATAACAATACATTGACCCTTGAGTAAGAAAATGCATCTGGTTTTCAAATGCATGCTAATAAAACATGTTTCTTCCCGAGTTCTATATTTTTGGTTCTTTGAGGTAACTCCTTCCTAGAAAACCACACAACACTATAATTAGATACAAGAAAATGGTGTCAATTAGGAATAATTTTAAACTTGTCATCAAAATGGCCCTACTACAATAAGTAGTTGCCCTACATGGCAATTATCCATGCTATGTGTCATTGTAGCGTGACTGTTACATTCTGGCATTGACATCTGCTGAAGTCATTGCACTTCAGCAGAGGAAAAACTGCAAATGTTCCATGACTGCCTAACTTTTAATGGAAGAAAATAAGACCTTACCTGTCTAAACGTTCAGGCATTGCTAGTACCCTGGTATTTAAACATCTGGACATTCTAGATGCAACTAGTTCTTGTAGTCATTAACGTGAATGCTAATGTAGCTAAATTAAGCTAAAGCTGAGTGGGGGAAAAAGGGCCTGAGCCATAAAAGAAAAAGCTTTTGAGGATACTAGTCCTGAGAAGTACATAATAAGTATGTGGTAATGTGATTGTGATATGCACAGAAACAAGACTGAACTCAGGGGACAATGAAAGGAGAGTCCAGTGCATAAATACAAATTTCTGATCTTGATGAAAATTTGCAAAAGTGTATTTCAGGTGCTGCCTCCAAGTACTGTGGTCACAAATCACATTGATATGGATGATGCTTGTTATTTCTTTGACTTTCAACAACCATAATGATAATTTTATCTGTGTTTGGGGCAAGAGGCTGCATGTTGATTTAGAAAAGTGTAAGATACTATGACAGGGTGTGTGGTAGAGGATTCTGTATTTGTGACAGCACTATCAGCCAGCCAGTGTCTACAGAAAACATGCAAAAGTCACTTATTTCTTCATCTTGCAGGTGTCAAAGGATTTATGGGTCTTCCAGGGATACCTGGAGGACAAGGAATCCCAGGTGCACCAGGAAACAAAGGAGACATGGGAATTCCAGGTGATTTTCTGTTAAGCCATTTTACAAGTTCACAGAGCTGTAGAGAAGGATTGGCACAGATCAGAGCAGTTACCGTAAGCACGCTACACAGTAGTTTGAATGTGGTTCCTTCTTTGCAGTACCTGTAGACTCCTCAAAACCCCAGCGTTTGCTTGACTTGTAGAATGCAGCTCTCCATTTCTCTGTATTAAATGTAACTTCTTCAATTTATATATTGTTAAATGGAAGAACCTCTTTTTAATGTGTTTAGACATCACTGGCTGTGTAAATTACTTCAATGAGGAGTGAATAACTGACTGTATAAGCAATAGCTCACAAAACATGAGGTGTGGTATGCAATTGTGATCTTTTGAAGAATGGTATAAGTATCTTTATTTTTTTTAGGTCCAAAAGGACAGAAAGGATCTCCAGGCTTTCCAGGACCATCAGGTGACCCTGGGCTACCAGGCTATGGTGGCTTTCCAGGTGACAAAGGAGATCCTGGGTATCCATCTGCTGGGCCACCAGGAGAACCTGGTCCAAAGGTATTAAGGCAATGGAAACATCATCACATTAGGCAATAAGCAGAGCAGGAGAAATTTCGGAGTTCATTCTATTTCATTTTTCTCTCAGAGCAATAATCTCTTATTTGTAAAGATGAAACATCTTGGAAACATCTTTGTTTCTGTAAAAGTTGTTAACCCAATGAGAACAAGGATTTGCACTTAATGTCAGCAATAGAAATACTATAAAAGTGAAAAAAAACATAATCTTAGCAAATGTGGAAGTTTTCTAATCTAAAATGACACTCTTGACATTGTAATAGTATGACTACAGAAGATGAATTGCCCTTGGCAATATATATTGAATATTAGATTTCAGCGAAGAAAAAAAACAGTAACATTAGGTCCATTGGATACGGTTTTACTCCACTTAGTCTTGATGAACAACTGACAGTCTTTTTACATATGAGATTATCTGAAATACATGGTTGAGTCTGTAAACTGTACTATACCTCATATAATCTGTCTAAATTGGGGAGCCACAATGAGATTACTGTCATGAAAGTCAGTAGGAATCCAAGGAAGAATATGCATTTGGTATTTAGTATATCTGCGTATTATGTAAGGAATGTATGTTTGGATCAGAAGAGAAGGGAAGTCTATGGACTGGTGAAAACATCTAAATACTAAAGTTAGTTTGTGTAGAATAAAGATAATTTTTTTTCTTCACTATGTCTAAAGGATCAGTAATATTATGAGAAGACATCTTGTTGGTCTACTTTGATTTTTTTTTTTTTGTCTGAAAATCATAATGAACCATAATTGCAGCCAACCTTTAAAATTGCATATGATTTTTCTACTGGTCAAATATGGAATGTAATGTGTTTAATACAATGTGATTCTTTCCCTATTTGTGTGCAACTGCTGTTTCTTAGGGAGATCCAGGCCTCCCAGGAGTTTTGGGCAGCAAAGGGGAAAAAGGATCCCAAGGTTATCCAGGACGTAGAGGAGTACCAGGTCCACACGGGAGCAGAGGGGAAACTGGAGGTGTAGGCATCCCAGGTATATTTTAGTTTGGAGGGATGGTAAGATATTGACATATTTTTAGAAGATAATTTTTCAGTAAACTTCACAGGGTGCCATTTATATTCAACTGCTGTAAACCTAAACAGCTCCTTTGTAATCAGTGCAGCCAGGCTAGCTTCCATCAGCTAGATGTCCTTTGCAGCTGTCCGAACAGAAATTATAGCAAAGTTGTCAGACTGAATCTAGATCTACTGATAATACCTTTTCTCTCCTCCTGCATTCTTTCTTACAGGGAAGCTTGGACCTCCGGGAGATATTGGTGAAAAAGGACAGCAGGGCTGCCCAGGACAACAGGGCATTAGAGGCCCTCCTGGTACAGTATATAGCATCTCTCCCAAATCACTGCCCTCTGGTTTGTTATTTTCTTTGCAAGGAAGCAGTTAATTTCTTCTGAGGTTTTTAGAATTTAACTGATGCAGTTTCAATCTCTATTTATGATAGTTCAGGGCTTTGTTTTCCTTCTCTGGTTCCCCATAATGTCCTTAACAGCCTGTTTTCAGTGTTATCTATTCAGCTGAGCCAAGAGGCTTTAATTTTGTTTCACTGTTGCAAAGCTTTTTTGCCTTTTTTTTTTTTCAAATCTCAAGATTTGTTGTCCAGACAATTATAGGAAAGGCTTGTTCTACATCCTTAAAAGAGACTAATAAGCTACGATGTAGTGAGGTGAGACCAAAATGAATTAGAGTGAAAAGAAGGGGCAGAGTTGTAGCTGCTTGCTAAAGCAATGGGAAAGATCAAACCATTCAAAATACACCTAATGGAGAGTAAGTCTGCATCAGAGAGCTACGAAATGCAGGCTTAATGAAGTGAGTGTCAGTCATTGTGTTCAAAAAGAGCATTGAATGCTCCTATATTCAGAGATCTTCATCAAAGCTATGTGCTTTTGTAGACTTTAATGAACTTGCACTGACTAATCAGCAGAGTTAGGATGGATCAGAATCTAGTCCCTGTTTAGAGAAACTTTGAATTTGTAATAAAGCCAGGGAGGGAAACCACACTGCCTGGATGAATTCCTGCCAGCATGGGTTAGTTCAAAGGCTGGGTCCTAAATTGACTTGGAAAGACAGGAAGTTATGGCCTGTGAAAATAGTGGGAGTGTTAAATCCACTGAAGTCCAGTGAGCTCAATAAAAATTATACACTGCTCTTTACAAGTGTTTATTTACCAGTACAGTTACATCTTTGAACTAATTCATTTTCAATAAAGTAGACTCTTATCTTCTCCCCTTGACATGAGAAAGAAGAAGTTGTAGAAGTTAAAGTGATAATTGGGGTCCATTATAATTCACAGGTGCTGTCGGAGACCCTGGAGAAAACGGACTTGGTGGTGCAAGAGGTAATCAAGGTCAGGATGGTCTGCCTGGTGCCCCGGGAGTAAAGGGAGAACCAGGTAACAACAGTGGAATATTTTAATTCTATTTCCCAATTGTTTTTTTTCCCTAGTTAAACTTATTAATCCTTCCCAAAGAAGCCTTATTAGGAGCTTCTGTGAAGGCAAAGTTTTTATGTAGCAGGTTTTTTACTTTTACATGATTCCCAGATCTTACTATGTAATTGATGTACATGCTTTTAACAGCACAAATGCATGTATCACTGCTCTGTTATCCATGTGATTCATCATAAAGTTACCTAAAAACTTTAATGTCTGCAAGAGTCAATGTGTTGCTGTTAACAGTTCTCTACATGTTTATTACCAAAGAGATGAGAAGAACCAAAATCCTTTTAAAAGAGTCTCCTCTCTTACATGGAAATAAGATAAAAGGAATCACAGTGCTTACTTACATGAACAGTGAAGGTTTCAGTGACTTGGCCCTTGGGCTGTAAAACCTTTCATTTTAGTGTCACTCCTGATGTCATCAGCATGCACAGATAGATTTACTCCTCTGACGAATCTGATAGAAAGTGCTTTCATATTTTACAGTGTAAATATTTCTTTGCATATTAGTATAAAGAGGATCTTGAGAAGGCACTCATAATATTCAGTAAGTTTTTTCATATTAAGTTTGAAATAATCACTGTTAACTTTTTTTTTTTTTAGGTATTTTCATGTCTTTTATTTTTCTTAGTAAAACTCAGATTTTTCTTCTGCCTTTATTTTCCCCCCCGTGAAAAAGACAATGCACCTCAAATATGATTATCAATAAGAGTTCCTACTATAAAGAATAACTTCAAAATTTAATTTGTATTTCTGGATAGAAGAAATGGAAATTAAAATTGTATTTTACATATACCTAAAAAATGTTTTGATTCTGTGAACTCTGCAGAAATATATTAAATATTAGACAATTACAATGCTTTCTGGCAATTATTCAGGACTTTGAGTATAATGTGACCTGTTATTTTATAGGAGCACCAGGGAGAGGAATCCCTGGCCTTCGAGGCATTCCTGGTCGTATAGGTGAGTTGTCTTTTCAGAAAGCAAAAGCTTAATTTTTAAGTACCAGAATAATTATCTCCAGGTCTAAATCACCTTCTGCTTCTGGATGCTTGAGATGGCACTAAGACTGTCAGAGGAAATCAAGAGTGATTCTGTCTATTAGATCATTGATCTGGTGCTATATATTAAATGTCAAGATTTCTTGCTTGTAAAGTTAAGGTTATTGTAAAAGAGAAATAAAGAAGCTAACTTCAGTGGTTTTGTGACAGTGTTAATACACATTCTAGAACTTTTAACATGTTCGTTCAATGCATGATTACATTAACAGAGTATGTTCTAGTGAAAACCCGATGATGTTGCTGAATCCTAAGGTTACTGTAAAAAAGCCTCAGTGATTGCATTTGAATTTTGTTCATCTTCCCTTTTATATTGATGAACAGTTGACTGAGGAGACTCTTGCCATTTTTTTTAGATTTTTGCATTGTATTTCTTATATTTGCAGAAATCCAATGGTTTGCTTTACTTTTAAAAAAAATAGTCTCTTCATATCCTCCATATATAGATCATGCACTCTAAGATCAGCCTTAGAACAATGTCCATTTGGAGCAGTCTCTTATATTTTTTGTACTCATATTCATGTTTTTAGCTGGAATTTGGTTTAAAAGGATTTACTAATTCTGATGTTGAAGGAAACATTTCTTCTACTTATGCATCAAGAAATATTCCCTGCTCTGGTCTTTCTGCCCTCTTCTCAAGTTTATTCCATTGTATGAGCAGTCTCAGAAGTGCATTTTGAAAAAAAAAAAAGAAGAGTAGTGTGTACAGTACCTTGCTGTGAGCCCTGTCTTCTTAAAATGGTTCTGTTTTACAGGAGCAAAAATGGCTTTAGGGACTTCTTCATATTAAAACCAAAGGCTGAATTCCACCTTTGTGGTGTAGTAAATGTACATATTCCGTGTAGTTACATTGTCTTACCATCTTGACAGCTCTCCCCAAATCTAACACTTCAATACTTTGCAGGAATCAAAGGGGATATGGGACTGCCTGGTTTTCCTGGGCCACCAGGTATGAAAGGTCATCAGGGTGATCAAGGACCCATTGGACCTCCAGGCTTAGTGGGGTTACCTGGATTTCGAGGTGCAACAGGCATGGCAATTAGTGGACAAAAAGGGAACAGAGGTATTGCTGGTGCAGATGGAAGACCAGGTGTGTTGTTATAACTCCTTATTTATCTGAAATGATATACTGAAATTGAAAGCAGAATTCAGCCTGTCCAGGACTCGAGGTTGAAAGGGATCTTCCCTTAAGACAGCTTCATCATTAAACAAGTAGTTCCTTCAGCAGTTAATGCAGTGTTACCATTGAAAACTCTGTGATGGCTTATGCAGTATGATGTCAATTAAAATAATGTTAAGCTTTGCAGTCCATTTGATTACGTTATATTGCTTTCTTCCCATGGGAAGCTGAGATTCAGCTTCAAAGTAAGATAACACGAGTGCATAGACGTGACACTGAAGGACGTGGTTTAGCAGTGGACTTGGCAGTGTTAGGTTTACCTAACCTAAATGATTCTGTGATTACAGGCATGGCTACAACTGGAGGATATGCAAAAAATTGTAGTGTTGTAGAGTCCTGCAAGACCTCAGCTCTGATCTCTGATTAAATCAGCAGATTTTAAAGAAATAAAAATTGATATGTTTACTTGGGGATCACTGAGATGGTAAATACCAGCAGCATTGTAGAGCTGTTGAATGTTGTACTGCATTGTATGTAACAGATATGAAATGCTGTGGCAGTCATCTTTACTTGCTCTAATGTTTCTGTACAGGTGCCCCAGGTTTTCCAGGGCCTCCTGGTCTTTCCACTCTCAGCATAAAAGGAAGCAAAGGTGTTAGAGGGGCAGATGGCATACCAGGGCCAACAGGCCCCACCGGTGACATCGGTCCTCCAGGTCCAAAAGTCAGTGAAAGGAATATTGCTTGTTTCTTACTCCATTGTCAATTCGCTCTTACCATGAAAATAACACTCAGGACAATTAAAAAAACCCCAACAAAACAGACAAACAAAAAACAAACAACAAACCAAAACAAAAAAAAACTCCCATATCCTCCCAAAAAACGCTTGTAATAGAGTAAAGATATTAAATGAATATGAAAAGGAGGCTTTTTATGGATTTAAGTTAGCCAAAAAACTAAATTATTGTGAATTTCTGGCATGTCATGTCCAGGTGCATTTGATGTTACAGAATAATACCCAATAATGATTTGACTATTTCTAATATTCTCACAAATAGAGCAAATAATTCTAGTTGTGGCATGTTTTGTGAACATGTTTTGAACATTCTAAACAAAAAGAAAATGTACTTCATAGTGTGCAGTTGCTGCTTCCTGCTCGTTATTGGTGTCATCTGATTTGCAGGGAATAGAAGGTCGATCAGGTTATCCTGGTGCTCGAGGGGACCCTGGATTTCTTGGATTTCCAGGTGTAAAAGGTATTCATATATTTATTACATACGCTTCTGTGTGCCGAATACAACCATTTACATGTTGCATTGTAATAGTATTTCTGTAACAGTACCAGGTGTGGTCCTAGACACATGAGGGTGTCCCATCAAGAGCAGAGTGTAGGTCAGCTATGAACAAAAGCATTCACTAAGAGAGCATTTTCTTTGAATTAGATACTGTAAGTATGCCCAAGCTGATGTTATAGTGAAAAAGGCCTCTCTTCCAGGCAGATTCAAAACAAGTTTGTTCTTAGTGACTCATAATATGTGCAGACTTTGGGACTGAGTCTATTAATTAGAAATACTGGAAGATGTGACTTTTTGGCAACCTCTTAGCTGTAGAACTGAAGAGCATTTAATTGTGATTGCAACACAGAGCACTGGGTCCTCTGTTTGCCATAAGAATAGTCCCAATTATAATCTGATTTACCAGTTTAGCAGCAGATGAACTTCTAAATTTAATGGCATCATTGATTTCATATTCCTGAGGCTTAGTTTTATCAGCAGCTGATTGAAAATTCTTTTAATTTAGACATTTTTCTAGGGATTTAAATCTGATACAGGCCTGCATTTCTCCAGTATTCTCATTTTTCAATTGCATGATTGACAGTGACACAGAATTGTCATTGCCTGTTTAACCTGCTGATTTGTGTTCCCTGGTAATTCTGTGTATTTTAATTTTTTTCTAATTTGAAAAGTCACCATACAGACAGTAATTATACTTTCTTAAGCAAAAAAGTGTCATTTCATGGCATAGTCAGTCAAATCTCCTGTCTTGGTGATAAGAATACTTTTTTATTTTCAGCAGAGCTGTGAAGAGTAATTGGAATATAACCTCGTATTTTGTACAATAAAAAGAATTGCTTATGAAGTTTCAAACTGTACAGCCCTCCTAACAGCCATCAGCATAACTGACAGTAGGTTTAAAGGGAGTTAAACTGCACAGCATCATTAACCTGCAAATTCAGTGACTAAATAAGGTAAAAAAGACATAATCTAAAGTTGAGATTTTTAAGGTAGGTTTATGGAACCAGCCATTATATGAAGACAGGCATGGAAACATCTTACAAACTGATTGTGCTTGGCCTGTAAATTAGATGGTAGCAGCAGAGATGTGGAAGTCCACTTTTGCATTTCAAATGAATCTGTGTTAGTTTTTGTGAAGGATGCATGGATCATGCAGGACTCTTAAATAAAACTTTGGAACTTTGACAGTTCTTGTGACTCTTGAAATTAGACAGATTTGTCTTCAATCTTGGTTTTTTTTAGGAGAAAAGGGTAATCAAGGACCTCCTGGACCACAAGGTGCAGAAGGGCCAAGGGGACCAAAAGGCCAGCATGGTAACCAACCTTTCTGCTTCTAATACCAGCTGACTGAGGATGATTTGGGGTTTTTATTTTGTAGTTTCTTTGCTTTTTTTTAATGTAAACAGTAGCTCTTCATTGTATTTTTTTTCTGCTAGGTGCACCTGGAGTCCCTGGAAGAATATTTTCCATCCCAGGAAGCAAGGGTCCACCTGGTCTGCCAGGGATCCCAGGGACACCAGGTGATCAAGGAACTCAAGGGCTTCCTGGACTACAAGGTTGCTTATATTTTTATCTCTGTACATGTTTGTGTGTGCTGCTTAGTGGAACATTTTGTTATGAAAACATGCTAGAAAATAGAAAATTGATGTGTCTTCTGAAACACAGGAAGACAATTCTAAATTTTGTATCTTTGTACTTTGTGCCTTGTTACCACCCTTATATTTATAATCTGTCCTATTCTGTCTGCTCTCCATCCTTGCAGTCAGTGAGTAAGTTTCCCCCTCAACATAACTACTGCAAACTACTGCTTCTTGATTCTGTGTTTTTCTTGATTTACAATTTAGGACCTAAAGGAGTAAAAGGTCTACCAGGAAGTTTTGGTCATCCAGGTCAGCCAGGACTGCCTGGACCAAAAGGGGACAGGGGATTTCCAGGACAAAGAGGTACAGGAAAGTAGATATTTCTGCTTGACTGCTACTACATTTAATACTACATACTGCTAAAGAATTTACAGATAAAATGTATTTCTGATATCTGTAAAACCTTCCTCTCCCATGTATTGAGATTCTGAGGGCCATGTAAGAACATTCTTAGCTTGTAACAGATACGTGTTCACAACTGATACAAGAATTTACAAAAATCTGCCTTGACTCCTCTGTTAGGAATCACATTTATTTATCCTCTTGAAATCCCTAGGTGTGCTTTTTTTATGACATCAAAATAGAACTACATATTTTTATTTAGTCACTATACAATGTTTTTACTTCACTTTTTCTTTGTAATGATGGCCATCCTTCTTTAACTGCCTCATTGTCCCATGAAACTCTGCAATGTAAAGCCATCCGAGCTGGGTCTGAAGGGTTTAATACATCTAGAAAGAAATACTACCAATGTTCATGTTGTATCTTCTCATTGATAATGTTTTGTTAGTTTTCAAGTTGTTCTACTATTTTAAATGAAATTAAAATTCAAACAAAATTATAATATTTGCAGTCATATTTCTTTCCCCTCCCCAGGACAACCTGGACTGATTGGCTTTCCAGGTCTACAGGGGTTACCTGGGTCACCAGGTACAACTGTCGCTGGTCCAACAAGACGAGGTTTTATCTTTACCCGGCACAGTCAATCAACAAAGCTTCCTTCATGCCCACATGGGACATCGCAGCTCTACGTTGGCTATTCACTGCTTTTTGTACAAGGAAATGAAAGAGCACATGGACAAGATCTGGGTACTGTATTGGTAACAATTTTCATTGGTTTTTTAGTGTGATAATACTGTTTTGCCATGAAACCCAACTCCCAGTAGGTGTCTGAGATGAACGTTGGTTTCAACCATCAGTCTGCAGAGTGGCCTGCTGCTCTGAGTCAGTGCAGGAATAGTAGCTTGAAAGACATTTTTCCTTCTTGCACTCATCTATCCCCTTTTTGTTATCCCTCTAGCCATTTTTGAGGAGGAATTCAGTTACTTGTGGATAGATGTCTAGTATAAATATTTACAACATCTACACAGAGCTCTCAGCAATAACACAGAATCTGAAGGAAGATCTTGTTTTTTTGGAGACCAAATAGGATGCTTTAGGGTGTCAAAAATGCCACCAGAAGCTTTTGTTTAAGCAGCTGAATCTCTGCCAATGTGTCAATGACTGATACCATTCAAGGTTACACCATTTTAACACATTTTGTTCTTAGCCCTTGTCTTTTATATATACCATAAGCATTTTGCTTTTGGATAATTCCACTGTATAGACACGTCTGTCTTTATAATTACCAATTGTTTTAATTCTTACTATACTAGATTGCATGCCATCATGTGTCTCCAATCTTCTGACTGTCACAGACCTCTCTTCTTTTGTCTTTTAGGAACAGCTGGTAGCTGCTTGCAGAGATTTACCACCATGCCATTCTTATTTTGTAACACCAATGAAGTTTGTAGTTTTGCTTCTCGCAATGACTATTCATATTGGCTGTCAACTTCAGCAGTAATGCCAGTAGACATGGCACCGATTTCTGGCAGGGCACTAGAGCCCCATATAAGCAGGTAAGAGCAGAAGAATTTTAACTTTTCTGATCTGGAAGCACAAACACGTGATAAAATGTTTTGAAGGGCAAATCTTAGGTAAAGACCTGCCCATCTCAGCCAGGAGAAGCACTGTTTCTAACCATTTGATTTTTTTATTGCTCGCCTGAATGAGTGTGAATACTCAGTGATACTCTAATAAGTTAGATTAAAGATAGGGTCTCACCACAGGGCTTAATCTGCATAGCTGATATGAGAAGATAGCACACAACTCTACCAAGAAATGACCAGGAGTAGCAAAATCAAAGTTGGGAAGGCAAGCTTTGCACTCTGTCTTCTAGCCTGCCCTACCTAGTTGTTGTGGTACAGTCGGTCAGCTTCATAGTTTCTTTGTTTAGGATATAAGGATTTCTTTTGTAATCTTAACAAATAAAGGTACAGGACTTTCATCTAAGCCATAACACCATAAATTGGTGAGCACATGAATTAGGTGGAATTTAGCTTTTTACTTAATTAAAGGCAAAATTAGGAAGCTCAAAAATTCTGGGACTAATTCCTATCTTACACCAATTTTTATCTGGTGTTAATAGCAGAGACTGTAAAGCAGGATATTTGGGTTATCTTCAATTTACTTACCAGCTTGTTCAACAGAGAAAACCTATGTGAGTTGCAACATTTATATTAAACTCTGCCATTAGGTAGCTCTTAGCCTAGAAGATAAAATTTTTGCCTGTTTTCTCTCATACCTGCACTGAATGCATTTGCCTTTCTTCTTACAGGTGTGTTGTCTGTGAAGGAGCTGCATTGGTAATAGCAGTTCACAGCCAAACAACTCTAGTTCCTGCATGTCCAGAAGGCTGGGTGTCTCTCTGGAAGGGTTTTTCTTTTGTTATGGTAAGGATATAAAGACTTGAATTGATAGTGTTATATCCTCTCACTTTCTTTGGCATTTTCATTTGCTCATAGCTCATTTGTTTTTTAATTATTGTTAAATTCTTTTATTTCCATTTACCAAGAAATAAACAATAATTCTGTTAACTCTTGTTCATAGGAACAACTGTTCTGATCTGTCCTTAAAAATAGGTGGCATGAGGGAAAGGGGAAAAGATGAAAGGAGAACCACAGGATTTTAGTCTCACAGAAATAACTGCGTACTCTCATTTTTGCGTGTCATGCTAAGATCTAGGAAATAGGTTTGGGGAGTAGAGTGGTTAAACCACACCTGAACACAAACACACAGAAATAACTGACCCATTTCATGCTAGGCAGTTCTTTTATCAGATCTTGGAGCTGAACTCTACAGAAAGCCAAAATCCAAGCACATGCAGAACACTGTCTACAGAAGACTGTCTCAGCAATTTTTATGCCATTATGAGATACAAGAAAGTACAAATGGAGAACTGATTATGGCAATAAGGGTTTATTTGTACTAGGTCACACAGGAGTTCATCTTTGTTACCCATGCCTGTGGGATGTCATAGGGATGCCAGCAAATGAGGTTAACAGACAGATTTAAAACCCTCTTTTTTTTTCGCATGATGTTCTTCTAGGCCTAGTGTGAAATTTGTTGTCTCTCCTGGGATTTGTCCCAGAAGTAGTAGTAATAATAATAATGATAATCTTGGAAAGAATTTTTGCAGCATCTGGTTAAAATCATTTGGTTGTTTTCAACACCAGCAAATGTAAATGGTTTTTTCTAGCCAATTTTCTACTGTTGTAAATTATTTTGGAGCTACTTCTTCAAGTATTTACCAACAGCAAAGAAGGAAAGTATCTTCTTTGCTTTTTGTGTTTGGAGAAGCAATCAATGCAACAAAAAATACAAACACACACTAAATAAGGGATTAACTCATTTGTAATTCAGTTACTGTAGTCCTCTAAAAGCCAGAAGCCAGTTCTTTGTAGTCTTGGCACTGGTTACAGTTTTAGGCCTTTTCATGGAAAAGAAAAAGGCCTTTACAGGGTCTTAAGAAATGCCATAACTGTGCTTAAACTTTCATACAGCTTCTTTGCTTCATGATAAGTTTGGTAAAAGGAATCTGTGTTCATTTTGTTTTGTCCAAGATACACCACGTGCTCTGCAGGACATTTTAGAAAGAGAATTTTTTTTTTTGCCTGCAGTTTACTAAAAGCTGATGGACAAGTTCTTATAAAAAAACCAAAATGTCTTGGTGGTTACAGTACACGAGTGCCGGCTCAGAAGCTTCTGGCCAAGCATTGGCATCTCCTGGATCTTGTCTGGAAGAATTTCGAGCCATCCCATTCATAGAGTGCCACGGCAGGGGGACGTGCAACTACTACACAAATTCCTACAGTTTCTGGCTGGCATCGTTAAATCCCAGAAGAATGTTCAGGTAAACTGCACTCCATGCACATCACATCCATGCTGCAAGTGCTCAAGGAGACAGTAACTGTTTACAAAACATGTGGGGGCTCTCCTATTAATTCCCCTCAGATTAGACATCCCCTTTGTTAGGTGTAGGGTCATTCTGTAGCACAAAGATGCCTTGAATGTTGTCAGTGATTCCATAACGAAAGTTTCATCATCTCTTGCTGTTTGTTTTTTTTTTCTTTAAAAAAGTAAATGTTTTGTTTCTTTTAGGAAACCTCTGCCACAGACTTTGAAAGCAGGAGAACTAGAAAATATCATCAGCCGTTGTCAAGTCTGCATGAAGAGACCAATCTAAACAGTGGCCACTCTTGATGGAACGTGGAACTCTGCTTTTATTACAAAGCATTGCCTGACTCTGAAGAGCTGTAATTTATTAAAGTCCAACTGCATCTGGAAAGAAAATTATAAATTGCCAGTGCAGTACTGTGGTGAGGTAGGGAACAGTTTGACTTCTGTCTTTGGCAAATGACAAAGCACTTTGTTGGAGAAAGCTTGTAATGGCAGTCTGCAGGGGCTTCTGATGAACTATGTCATTTCTCAGCTCCATCGTCATTATAAAACTATGGCATCGCCAGATCTTTCATGAAAGAGGTTAATGCAGCCTTGTGTCGTGTGCTTTTCAGACTGCAAGACAAACTACATGCTCTAAATCAGCTTCTGTATGTTCAGTGTTCAAAGTGGATATAATGAAAATCTGGCACTTACGAGAGATAGGGTTCAATAGGAAATGTTTTCAGTGCACTTTTACATATATCATGAATCATTTAGGGTTGTTTTGTTTTGGTTTTCTTGTCTAATAAACAGTTATCTCCCCACTTACTTCACCCTTCCTCTGGCTGGCTAACAGAAATACAAACTTTTTTGTACCACTACAATGATACATACTGGTTCTTGACTAGCCAGAGAAGGAGCCACACTGTGTGCTGGGTGGACAGGACAGCCCAGTGGTGACCTGCACTGCCTGTGCTCTCCAGGGACTGTGGCTGAGGGCTGACTAATTGAAAGTGTTGGAAAGTTTTTCTTAGATTTCATGGCTTTTGACACAGATCATGAGATCTTTTAAATTCTTCAAAAGTTGACAGTATTGGGTGTCTGTTATGATCACGTGCTTTTGTCTCTACTGATGAACAACTATTTATCGTATCATAAGTTGGCATTTTGATGGAATTGGCAGTTCCTGTTTGGCTCAAAGGCTCCCCCTGGTTTATCAGGTTATGAAACACCCATCAGGATGTGATCTCTTTCTATTTTATTTTAATAGATTTTTTTAAATCTCATTTTATTGTGTTCCCTATTAAAATAATTCTCATGAGCTATATTCTGTATTTAAATATTTATTACACATTTCTGTTAATTAACCTGTTGCATCCAGTTAAATGTATGCATCCAAAATCTCGTAAAAAATACTGATATTTCAATTTTACCACCTAAGCACTGACTTATACCAGAGGATCCAACTGTAAATGAACATTAAATACTTGACAAGCACTTTCATTTACTCATATAACTTATATAATACCATAGTTCTGAGGTTGGTTTTTTTTGTATTTATAACATTGCACTTGCAAGGCTATTTAAAATGTTGATGTTAACATTTCAAATGTTAATATTTTAATACTTGCACAATCTATCAGAATTCCAGTATTTAGTGTTATAGAAGAGACCTAATTCATCTGCATCATTTTAAATGTAGGGTCTAGCAATTCATTGAAATAACCAAGATTTCTCATTTAGATTTTTTTTCTTTTAGCCAGTGAAAGTTTGTTAAAAAGCTTTGTGTTTGTCTGACCATTTGAATTGTCAGTGTTAACCTAAGAAAAAGGTTCATCGTGTTTCATGCCAGTATCTTCTAATGGAGCTGACATGAAGATACTACATATATGAACTGAATTTGTTTGCCTGAACAGTCCAAGTACTTCTGTTTGCAAGATATAATTGTGAATTTGCAGGGTTTTATGAAGAATCTCTATGCAGATGCACTACTGATAAGAAAGTATTGATATCAAGTTAATATTTAGTCTTCTGTTTGAACCAGGTTTGGGCTTGAGGATGTTTTCCTTAAAACAATCACGTTAGATTTTTCCATAAACTCTGAAGTTTGCTTTAAATACCCAGAGATAAAATCCACACCTGTTGCTTGTGAGGTGGTTGGGGTTTTTGGTGGTTGTTGCTTTCATTAAGGCTTATTACGGTCACCCAGAAGCCTTGTGTACAGTACACAAGTGATGACCGTGGAGACCCTCATGTAAAACTTGCCAGTAAAACGCAGAATGTAAGTACCTGAAGTGGGAGTCTGCTGTAAATGGTCAGTAGAGGATAATGTGTAAGGAGAAGGGAATGGATTGTGGTTTTAAAGTCCAAGGTAAGTTACAGAGAGTTACATTTCACAGTATAGCACATCGCTGGACATGACGCCTTGTTTCCGGTTTTGGATTCCATTGCTCACTTTTTGTGTGGCCTTCAACAAGTTATTACAGAGAGAGTTTCAGAAATAGCTTTAGATTTTGAGTGCTCAAACTCGGTCTTTGAAAAGCGTGAAACACGACTGCAGGGATATGTCTGTTCATCCAGGCCCAGCAGAATGCAAACTGGACACTGAAAATGAAAGAAAAACTTGGAAAAAATGGGATCTTAACCGCTCTCTGCAGATGCAGATCATTTTACTTCCCTAATGATTGTTGTGAGAATTAGTTAACTCCTGTCTAAATGCTCGGAGAGCCTTAACTGGAAAGTGCTGACAAGGTGTAAGGTGTTAATATATTGTACTGAAAGAAAGGAAGCATGAAAAATCAGAAAGAATGAGCAAACAAGGGGGGGCAGGGAGCAAACCTGCAAATACAGACAAATAAAAATATTTTGACTAAATAAGACTCATTTCACTTGTTTTTCTTCTTCCCAGTGCTGATGACCTTTTCCACTACTGGTGCATGATACTAAAAAAACCTAAAAGACAGCAGGTGGAGTTAACCCTCAGAAAGATGCTCGCTCTCTCTTACTTGGGACTCCACTAGAGGCCTAGCACTTCAGTGGAGATACCCAAGCTGGATGTCTGCATGCTGTCTTTTTTTCCTAGACCTGTTTCTACATAGGATACTGTGATGGGCTGGTGACAGTGGGTTTGATCTGCAGCAACTCAGCTATGTTCTTCTCGTCCACTGCATTCATTCATATATTGGGTAGCAAGTTGCTGTTGACAGAAATACTATGTGAGAATTGGTTGTGATGCTACTGAGCGGAAACTGGGACAACGAGGAAGGTTGGCTGGCGGGGCCCCAAACATACCAGCAGCCCCATGTGCAGTACCCAGCTTGCACCCTCAGCACACTGGTCCAGGTACTGCATCAGAGCCTTGCCTGAGCTCTGCTATAGGTAGTCTCTTGCCCAGCCCTCTCTCCTGCTGCTCCCGAATTCTTGTCTTTGACTTGGAATCTGACTTGTGTTTTTTTGCATTGGCCTGATGGTTGTTGGATGGTCAGAAGAACCTTTTCATGTTTCCAGTTTAGCTCTGTGTTGCTGGGCCCAGTATGGTGAGTCTGTGCCTTTGTTGGAGAGACGGCTGCCCTGTCTAGGCTGGGCTTTTCTTTCTCCGTGGAAGGAAGTCACTTGTGCAGCTTACTGGCAAACACAACGTGCCTAAGGAACCTCTGTAACTCCAGGTTCAAGAAAGGGACTCAGAGGAGGGGACCATGTCCGAGGTGCTTCACAGCCAGATTTTAGACTTCCTGCAGATTTTTATTTTTTAAAAAAGACTAAATCCCTATTGCTAGCTTGTAAATGTGAGGGCCTGGACAAGTAAAACTGAGGAGGATTCTCATACAAGCCAACAATTTGTGTTTAAAAGAAGCCAAATGTAAGATCATATATATCTAAAAGCAAAAGCTATGTAGTTTTCACTGTTACACAGCTTGTATTTTTGTCTAGTAAGAGATCTTGTTTCACTCCACTTGCCTCTGTAAAACAGTGCAGCTGGCATTCATAAAGAATTGAATGAGAAAGCTGCATGCTGTGCTTCAGTCCTTCTGCCATCACTACTTTTGACCTCCAAACTGTTACTGTGACCTTAAAGGTAAACGTAGGGAAAGCTCAGAGGCTACTTTCCTCTTTAAAAAAAAAACAAAAAAAAAAACCCTTCTATAGATAAAAGCATTTTTCATTTTATTTTTCTCTCATTGGAAAAGTGATAGTTATGCACACCACAACGAAACAGCTGCTCTGAGCCAGTCCATGTTGCAAGCTCGAGCCAGGTTTAGGAAAGGTCACCTAAGGGGACCCTTGCAAGCGTTTGACCAACGTGAGGAGAAAGGGCTCTCCCTGTCAGTGGATGTGCATGCTGGGTTCAAGCGGGACTGGAAGTAGATGGCTGTGTCAACCACATTTTCCGACTTTTATGTAACTAACATAGAATTCTGACCCTGTTTCACAGCAGAGCTGGTGTGAGTTCACCAGCGGGTCAGACGTGAGGCTTAACTAGCAGGCAGCTGTGTTTCAGTGGCAGAGCCGAGCCACTGCCTCTTTCGGAAAACACCGCCTGAAGCCACGGGCACGAGGCTGCTGTGCCGGGTTCCTCACACCCACATTTTCCACCCACTTCACGCATAATCACATCTTCGTGTTTCCATAATACACGGGTACATTAATCCACCCCGGCCCCAAGACACGAGCAGAGCAACTCTCCTTCGGGACAGTGAAGGGCGGGAGCCGGAGCGGCCGCCGGGAGGAGCTGGGGGCAGCGCCGGCAGCAGCAGCGGCACACGCAGGGCCCCGGCGCGCCCTGCCCGCGGGCTCGCTGCGGGGCTGCTCCCGGCCCGGGGCAGGAAGCGGCCGCGGCGACAGCCCGTCCCTCGG
>WBNH01002957.1:555495-580611 GCA_013401255.1 Urocolius indicus | reverse complement strand
GAGCCGGGCAGCGCCCGCCGCCGCCTTCCCGCTGCTCGGGGTGAGTACGGCCCGGCGGGGCTCCGGCCTGCGAGCGGCAGCCTGCCCCGTCCCCGTGCCCTCGGCTCCTCCCGGCCCCGCGCGCTGCCCCCGAGGCGCAGGGTCCCCTCCTGCCTCCCCGCCCGCCTCGGCTCGCGGCCGCCGGCGCGCTCCGCACACCCACATCTCAGCGCACCCCTTCGCCCCCCGCCTTCCCCCGGCCGCTTCTGCCCGCCGCCCTGTTGGCGGCCGTCCCTGCGCGCCGCTGCCCGGTCTCGCTCGCCCAGCGCTCCCGCCGCCCGGGAAACGCGTCGGTAGCGAGAGCAGCCGGAGGCCGGCGTCGGCCTTGGGCGCCCGGCCCTTGGGCGCCCGGCCCTTGACGGGGCTCCGCAGCAGCAGCAGCGGCCGCCGCCGGCCGGCAAGGTCTGCCCCGTGCTCTTAACGCTGTCACACCGCAGTGAGTGTCCGGGCGTTTCAGAGACAACGTTGTCAGGCTGTGACAGTGTTTTACCTCCTAACCTTGCTAGTATTTATTAAAAAAATAAATAAGGCGTGGGGAGTTTTGTGTTCAGATCTCCATCTGGAGTAAAACAAACGGAAGGAACGCAGCCCTTGGTGTTCTGTGATCCCACGGTCTTGTTCATGTATAATGGGGTGGCGTTAGCATCATCCTCAAGCTAACGAGAGAGGGTAGCCTGTTTTAAAAGTTCAGCACGTGTAACTACTGTACAGAACAGCTTTCAGCATTTGACTGACACTTAGCTCACCTTCAAATCGTTCCGTTAGTGCTTTGTTATTTCATAGCCTGTGATCCTGAATGCCCCAGGGGTATATGTGCTGACACTTTTAGCATCCCATAATAGGGTCCTTTGGGTCCTGTAATACACATCCTTTAAGTCTTCCTCATCCCCTTTTACTCATCAAAGGATATTTAGATGCTTTCCAAAGGGAGCTCTTTGTAGTTTATGTGGACTTGAGCAGACTGATTTGGGAACAAACAGTAATGTAGCTGCAGAAGATACAATTAGTTTCGTGTAGGTTGTAAAACCTGCTCTGACCTCAGTGGTGGCAGAACTATGCTGTTACCAGTGCCCATCTTCATCTGTCTCAGATTAATTCAGACATAACAATATCCGTAGAGTTCCTAGTTGCGGCACAGACATGGCCAATGTCTGGTTTTTGCCAGAATGCTGACAAAAAGGCATCCTTCAGATTTTTATGCATTGCTTCATCCTCATCTCTTCTGTTGACATTCCTTTTTAGGAAAGGGAAGAGGAAGAACCCCTGTGTCTTTCTGAACACATGTAATTCATCTTAATAACTTCTCTTGCTCTCCCTTCCTTTATCCTCCTCTGGATTTTCTCCTTCCTTTCTGTTTCTTAGTTAAATACTACTGATGCTCATTTGCACTTCAGCTGCTCTCTACCCTTTGTTTTTCCATGTTTCTGATTGTATCTTTATTGTCTGATTACTCTCAGGCTTCTCTTCTATTCTTATGTCCCTCTAGAGCTACTTAGTTCTGTAAATACCAATGTAAAGATCCTCCTTTTCCCTGATTTATTATTAATGTCTTGTGTAACCAGAATGTTACAGAAAGCATAACTTTGATTTCTGCTCTCTTTAAGTACTTGGAGGTTTTGTTAACAAGCTCTATTTAAAAATCTCAAGTTTTCCGTTACTGAAATGTCATTGTTTCTCATTTTGCTGTTCTCTTGTAAAAAGGGGTAAAAATTCTGACAGCAAATACAATTCTCAGTGATGCAAACTAGATGAGAAGTAGGCAAGAGCAAGAAGACTGTGTGAGGTGTCATATCTATAGGTCCTTGTCAAGTACAGCTAAACTCACACAGCCCTATTTAGTTCATAAAGCAACTGATCTAATATTGTCCTTTTCTCTGTGTGTTTTACTGTAGAGCCAGAAAGCAGCTGTCATGCAGACTTGTGTGCAAAAGCACTGCCAAACTTTAGGGAAGCTGTAGGGTAAACGCTGCCGTGACGCAGTGAAGTGTGATTGCAAAAATCAGAGCCCTACAGGTATTTCACAATGAGAAAGTGAACAAGCTGCAAAACACCTTTTGGCAAGCCTTGTGAGCAATAATTATTCTTTCAGCTGCTGCCAGTAGATATTCTGAGTACTTTAAGTTCTGGAAATTCAGTAATTTTATTGACGTGATGATTTTTAGTCATGTCCATCTGGAAATGCTTTATTGATCATACAATGTGTTTTGAAACGAAAAGCACCTACTGGAATGTAGAAATGTCAGAAGACAGTGTACTTTGTTCATATCACTGACTGATCTAACCAATGTCTTACAAGAAGGACAAATCTAGTTTGCAAGGCCAAAGAGGGGGGACAAAACAACTCCAAATGAAATCTGAAGAATTCTGAAGTGACAGAGCTGCTTAAGCATCTTTTGGGTTCCTGTAAAGTGTTTATTTCTGACTAAATGGTTGTTCCAGTTCTTTTCACTTGAGTCATACAAACAGTAAGAATCAATAACACATGGATAAAATCTGTATCACTTCAGGTATTTGCTTTATAACTCTTTAAAAAAAAGTTCACATAGAACAGCGACTTACCTTCTGCTTGACCCCTAGTTCTCTTACTGTGCTGCAGTGAGACTTTGAGATCAATGAGATTCTTTTATTTGGTCTGTGGTGATAGGATCCTGAAAATAACACTTGGGATCCCAAGTGGATCACATCTTGAATACAGGAAATGTGTGCATTTAGTATAGTGTTACCCAACACTACTGCTTCTTGCTCTTGTCTGAAAGCTACTGTTAGTTTGAGGTTTTATTGATAAATACGGAAAGCACCGGTTGTGTGTGATGGTGGGAGGAATGGCCTGTGATCCATCTCACCTGCCGTGTGGATAGTCTGCCCTGAGGCACTGTGTTCCCAAAGTTCTGCATGTTCAGCTGCTGAAAGCACACGCACCAACAGACGAAGCCTTGCTGCCAAAAATAGGAAAAGAATGTAGTTGCAGTTATAGCAGCAAACCCTGCCTTTTTGCCAGCATTGATTGCTTCATTTAGGGAACTATTTCAAGCAAAACCACTAACAAATTTCTTGCTAGAGTAAGCTGTGCTTCCCAGAAGTGCATTTGCTAGGGAAACTCTATTTACATATTGTGTGTATATAGAAATGCATAGAACTATGTATTTCTCCCAATCCTAACCCTAAAAATAAACATTATCTCCATCTGAGCTGTTGACAAGGCCCCCTAGCCATTGCCTGGATGAGAAGTTTCTCACAGCTCCACCAGCCACTGAACAACTTCTCTCAGCTATTGAGTTCCCTGTCCTAGCCCAGTTTCCATCAGCGACACGTTTCCAGGCCCTTTCCAAGTGCAGATCTAGGATTTCTTTTTCTCTCAACCTTAAACCTAACCTCCAAACCCAGGGTTAGCTACAGTTCCCAGCAGTTATCATGTTAGTAAATTTCTCACAGCCCAGTTTCTAGGAAGTTTCCCCCAATTCACAGGAAATTCTCCTCTTTTTGTAGGAAATTGTTATGTAAAATGTTGGCAAACCCTTTTATGCTTAAAAAAAGCCTTGTTTTCTTTCTGCCTGTCTTGTATCTGTTCTGCAAAAATAAGACTTTCCTTCACAGAAAAATGCAGAAGTGAGGAGTTTACAGAGTTGCCTGTGACTTGGATGGCTTATGAATACGCTAGACTTTCAAGCTGATTTGACAGGCTTTGTCCGTGTAAGAGGGAGTGAGATCTGGATGGCTGATAGTGAGTGGACGGCTGCTGTTGAAGCTGAGCCCTTTCTTTCGTTCCCCTAGTACAACATGTGGTTCTATAAGACTTCATCCACTTTCTCAAAGACCACTGTGCTGGGTCTGTCTAGGTACAGGTCAATATTTCAGATTTCTTACTAACCATGAATAGATTTCCTATCAGTCCCTTATGTTGTTTTGTTGGTGTTTCTTTGTTTGCCAGGCGGTGCAAGGATAGTACATTACATGGAGAATTTCTATCTTTGTCACAGCTGGGTTTGAGGACCCTCAGTGCAGCTGTAAGCGTTGCCTACAGCATCACTTTGTTCCTCTGTCATTGCCTTCAATTCTCAGCTCCTTGTGACTACACTTCCTACGAATTTCATTGTAGAATTTGTCTCTTTAAATTAGTTACATTCAGTGAGGATCCTCTATCACTTGCCTAGTAATCAGAACAAAGAGCTTCCTTTATGCATTTTCTGCTTGTTTCCTAATATTGCTGTTATAGCTTTTGGTTTTCGTTTGCCAGAATGAGTGGGGCTGCGTTTCCATCTCCAGCTGCTGAGATGGCAGAAATTAATCGCCTTCAGTATGAAATGGAATACACTGAAGGGATCAGTCAGCGCATGAGGGTCCCAGAAAAACTCAAAGTAGCTCCTCAAAATGCTGATCTTGAGAAGGGCGTCGAAGAAGGATTTGCAAATGCCAGCGTAACTATGCAGGTTCCAGAGCGGATTGTAGTGGCAGGTACGTCTGCATCTCAAGAAAAGAAAACCAGGTGTCAAATTAAATTGGTTCCCAAATTTCTGAATGGACAAAAATGCAGATGGGTTTTTTAAAAAATTATACAATGTTTTCATAGTTTTCAAACGGTTTTTGGTCTTCAGCTTTGACTTAGGAAGCTTCTTAAACTCTGAAAATGTTTTGTGACTAGTTTTGGTGTGGCTTGTAGTGGAGACAATTATCGAATGAATTACGAACTGAAAGTTTAATTGCTGACTTTTCATCTTAATAAACAGTTCCTGAAGCAAAAAAGTATTGTTTATTGATTCACACCTGATTTTCCTTAATTAGCTATAAGCTAAAGTAACTATAACAAGTTTTGGGGATGTACTATGTATATATTACCCATGCAAATTGTATTTGGCTATAGCCAGAATGCTAATCCTGTGAAGGTAGTCTACTATGGAGTGGACTCTATCAATACTTCTTTAGTATTTATGGTCATGGTCTTTACAGTGGCCGACCTGGAACTGCTGAAGACTCTACATCTTGAAAAACTTGTGATATGCATATGTTGTATGCTTTGTGAAAGTGATATCCTCACGACCCCAGTCACTGTATTCCTGAACAAATACACCTTTAATATGACTGTATCTAGCGACTAAAAGTGTCCTCATTGGCAACATAGCTGGTGTTGCTCAGGATTACCTAGGATCACTGTTGTTGGAGAAACTCCTCAAATAAGTGTCAGTTAATGTGGTCTTTATGAGAGCTTTAACCATAGTTTTTAACACACAGGTTCTATTAAACATAGAGATACTTAATTATTTGGCACAGGAGAAGTAACAGATGTGATGTCTTTTTGAACTTTAGTATTAGCCCTCAAGCCTCAGAACAGCTTGCTTTCTATTGACAATTGATGTTCTTGCAGGTAATAATGAAGACATTCCAATTTCCAGACCACCAGACCTTGACCTTCTTCAGTCTACTCCATTCAAACCACTGGCATTGAAAACTCCTCCCCGTGTTATTTCTCTTAGTGACCAACCGCTAGATTTTTTGGACCTAGAAAGACCTCCACAGCAGACACCCCAAAATGAAGAGGCTAGTACTTACTTTGCTTTTTCCTTAGTTGAGAAGCATTCCGCTAAAGACATTGAGATGACCTATGATTTCTCTACTGAGGTGTAGGTCTACTTGGTACTAAAATAAGTTGAGACAATACAAAAATGCTTTTATTAGCACTGCAGTAGTTCTAATTATGACATTGAAGCTCCATATTTAGCTGGTAGATGGCTAGAGGTTGCCATGCTCATTAAGCTTACAGAGTAATTACAAAAATGAAGTCATAATTAGAACTACTCAAAATACTTGTAACAAAACAATAGTTTTGATTGAAGGGAAAGCTGCAAGATTTTTTCAATTTGCAGGCTATCAGAAAACAAAATAAGATTCTTTTAACATGTGTAGCTAACCTTTGGAATTCATGGTCAGATGATTTAATACTACATAGAATTAGTAAGTTTTAGCAAAACTCTAAAAAGTGACTTAGAAAAATGATACAACGTTGGCATCCAGGTGGATGATGGTAATTGACAGCTCAAAAATTGAAACATATTTATGAAGCTGCATATTCTATAGGCTCAAAAAATACAGTAGAAATAGAATTATCTCTGGTGATAAGAATTAATATTAAACATCATATTGCTTTCTTATTCAAAATTCTGTTTGTTCATACTTTTGGCATCAGACCACATGAATAGATAACAACAGGATTGCAAGTCTGGACCTTGGTTTTACATGTACTGTCATCAGTTGTTTTCCTCCTAATCACTGTGAAACCCCTGAAAATGTGCCCATGTATCTGAGGGCAGAGCTAACTTGCAAATCTCCAATGCAAATTCTGAAGAGTCTCCTGGAATTCCCTTCCTTTATCTCCTCTTTTCTCCCCTTTGATGTAGGTCCGCTTGGGGGGACGACTGAAGAGAGAACGTTCCATGAGCGAAAATGCCACTCGGCAGAATGGTCAGCTGGCCCAAAATGATTCCATGTGAGTAGAGCAACAGGCTGCAGAATCACAGCCACAATTCTCTTACGTATTTCCTTTGTTCCTTATCTCCCTGGTAGTTGTTTTTCTCCAACTAATGTTTCGTATATTGTGGCGAGTACATCTTTTTAAATATTATAAGGCCTGCGTTGATTGAGGTGACTCATTTGTGAAGTGATTTCTTGCAGTGGATGGGTGGGAGTGTCTGTGGGCTCACAGCTAGTGTCACCCTGAGTTATTACTCCAGGAGATTTTTCAGCTTCTGAGCTGGTATAATTTTTTTTTTCTCTTCTAAATTTTGTGCATGAAAATGTTCCTGGTGCTCTCACTGTTGATATTATAATCGTTTTCATTCACAGAAGAAGGAATATGTGTATTTCCTCATAAATGTCAGAATAAGTCATTTTTGGTGTCAGGGCACATAGTGTATGGGCACCTGTGAGTGTTCATCCTGATGTTTTGAGATCAAAATGGCAAGTAGCATTTAGAATTGGAAATGTCATCTATTGTTACCATCTGAGGTAGCAATTCTTATAGTGCTATCTGAAGATGGACAACTGTATATTTTTATTAGATGTGGCAGTCTTTGATTAGTCATGGTTTATTCTAAGTGACAGCATCTTTCCACCTGGCAATAACCGTTTTTGCAATGTAATACTTAAAACTCATGTAAATGATTCCTAATACAACTGCCATAAAGAATACTTTCCCTTGTTGAAAGGATCTTGGATTTAGACCTAAAAGATGGGATTCAACTTTCCCAGTGTAGACTGTATGACACTATTGCAAAATCACTGTAAACTTTATTTTCAGTAACTAGAGGGAAATAAGTGTGTGACCTACTTAAATGTCTACCTATTTTTAGTCTTAAACAGATCAAGTGAATTATGTCCTAAAAATGTCTGTGTACAGCAGGAACACTAGGAAGTACTATATCTGCTATCTATCTGTCTACCTGTTAGTTTTTCGAAAACTGATGAAATGTACTCTGTTGCATGTTCCAGATGTGTTATAATTCCCCTTCTATTCCTCTAGATCTTCATGGAAATATTGTTGCACATCTTCCTTTTCTTATTTAATCAGACTTTCGGTTCATACAAACTTGTATGTGTCTAGACTCAAGTCTGCCAAGTAATACATATTCACTGAGCTGGCAAAACTAGATTCCCATTCTTAAGCTCCTGATTCTACTCGCCTACTTAGTGCCCAAGTTCCATGTGGTATCAGTCATCCAATTATGTCCTGTTGGATTGGACATACTAGAATCTCACCAGAGGAATGACATTCAAGTTTCCTGTCTGATAGTTTGCACAAATGCATACTGGAGTATGTGATCTTCATGTGATGGAAGCTGCTTGTGAAAAAGTTACCAGCTCTGCTTTGCCAGTCTTTGATGTATTAAGTTTAAAGGAAAAACAGATGATATAGAAATTCTTGTGATTTCTTGAAGTCACTTTATCTTTGCTCCTCACGTTAGTTTAGTCTTCTAAAGGTCATGGCTGTGTTTGCCCAGCCAGCCATCTGAGAAACAGGCAAGGTCAGCTCTGACTGGATGTATCCAGTTGCTGTTTCATTTCCCACATACATTCAGCCTTCCTGAATCTGAAAATCCTAAATCTGTAAAACTCACCTGTGTGCTTTGCTGTCACTCAGTATCTATATGTAGAATTACTGGTTTAAAATTGTCTGAAGGTTATTTGTTGTCACAGTTTATCCATCTGCTAGCAGTCTTTCACTGTCTTAGCAATACAATATGCACCTGGAAATCCTGTAGATGTAGAAAGGATGTGATCAGTGAACATATAACTGGTAGCTCATGTGACTCAGTTGATCATTTACAGAAGTCAGGAAATCATGACACATCTGGAGATCAGTTTTCCTGTCTTGTTGCCCATGCAAGTGCCTGCATAATGTCTGTCAAATCAAACTTCTGATGCCGAGCAGTTTCCATTATGGGTGTCTTTGAGGAAAATTATATACATTTGAGATTGATTCTATGATTCTGTGATCCAGGATCTCTCCTCTTTTGTTTGTATGAAAAATAACAGCTAGCTGATACTGAGTCTGCTCTATCTGCATGCTCTGTTGCACATATGGAAGAAGCCATCTATCTTCACTGCAGCATTCTGTACCTGTTGACCTGAGATAATGTGTTTTAGTAGAGCTTGGTTCATCTCTTGCCCTCACAAGTACTTGTTTTCTTATGACGGAAGTTATGCTGTGTCTAATGTGTACATCACCTACTTGAAATCATTGAGGTTTCTAGAAAATGCTTCTTTTTCTATCATCATTGTAGCACTCTCAGTCATGCAGAATCTTGCATTTCTCCCTCATCCACTTTTTTGTCAGTACACAGTGAATAAGGTCACTGTGTACTTGTCTGACTCTCAGGAGACTCTTCTGCAAGTTCAGCTTATGAAAACACTGTGTTCACAGTGAGTCTTGTATGGCTCACACAAATGCAGAAAAGCCAAGCCTTTTGTACCTGGAGAAGAAGGTCTCTCTTGGCTCTTGTTTCCAGTTTAGGCCCACAGGACAGACAATGAATACTGCAAGAAAAATTGCAAGTTTCGTGTAAATAAACCCAGAAGAAAGGATAACGTGGCATTCTGGTTTCACTGTGGTAGCTACTTAGAGAAACTATCCATGTGGAAGTGTTACTGTGTGTCTCAAAATAAGCAATACAAGCAAACAAAGTTGCTTGATGTAAGTTACGCTACCTCAGATGATACTCAGATGTCACCTAGTATCTCATAGACTGCTATTCTGTTCGAGATTGTAGCAGATGTGATGCAGGTCTTCTAAGCCTAGCTTCCTTGTTAATAAATTGGACCATTTGCGCAGATAAATTTTGCTACAAATGTATTCTTTGCGCTACAGGAAACGTAGTTGTGCACCTTTTACCTCATTTGTATTACAATGAAATTCCTTTACCATTAAGAAGGACTGTTTGTTTTCCAGTGGTAAAAAAACACAGGAAACCAGCTGCTCCTAAAGTTCTTATTTCCAGTGTTGTTGGCTGGAAAATATTATCTTTCTTCTAATTACTCTAACGATACATTGCTGCTTCATGAAAACTGTCTTGACTTTAAAGTTTGTATTATATGTGAGTAGTTTCCTTCTGCAGTAACAAATCCTATGGTACTCTAACTAGACAAAGATCAGCTGTTTGTTCCTGTGCTTGTGTGAGTCCGGCTCACATCTTCAAATAGGAGAGAGAATCCAGGTTTTTACTTTAAAAATTTAATTCCTATTAAAAAAAATGCTTTCCTTTTTTTTTTTTTTTTTTTTTTTTTAAATGCTTGATTCTCTTACCTCCTTGATTCAGCCTCCTCATAGATGTGATAGTGTACTCATGATGAGGACTCCACTGAAAAGGCACATGGAGCAGTGCCATTTCAAACCTTTGTTTTCTGAATGAGATTATAATACTCAAGTTTTACTTTTGACACTGTTGTTGTCCTTGGACAAAATATTCAGATGTACTGTGCAAAATTCCAGTGCTTGACCTACACAGTGACAAAATCACAAACAGATTGTCAGATTGAAATGAAAGAGTTGGCTGGGTTCCCTATCACAGTGTTCTCTACATGGTACGAATAGTTGTCTCTGTTCTGTTGTCTTTCTTTTCTTGTCAGCCAGTTGCATGCAGGGACAGTTGTGAGAATTTTGCAGTAGTTGGGCTTCACTAAAGACAGACGTTCTCAAATGTTTTTTTTTAAAAAAAAAAAAGAGCCTAGCAAGTAGGCAGCTGCTTGTACAATAACTATTTATGTAGTAGTAATGACAGCTATCTAAATTATCCCTCTATTTATAAGGATGCTTACTTAAGAGATTACAATTATTATTCAAGGTGGCACAGATCAGATACTGTCCCAAGAAATAAAATGCCATGGTTCCAGTCACCTCTTTCGACTCAGGATTACACGTAAGCCTAAATCTTACCTGGTATATGAAAATCAAGAGTGTGTTTAATTTTGTAGCTCTCTGCAATACTAATTTCCTTACTAAGTATCCATAGTTTAGAATCTAAAATTTGAAACAGCCTTTGCTACACTGAATGTGTGGTTTCTAATTTTGCTTCAGAGTTTCTCAAACTTGGCCAAATCATTTCACTGTGTAAAGAACACAGAGAAAGATACCTGATAGCAAAGGAAAGGGATAGCTGCAATGAAGAGCAGATTTGTAAAGAAAAATAGGATTTCAAAATGGCTTTAGTTTGTTTGATTCTTGTCTGCTCCTTGACTGTTTTTGAATAGCTGAAGAAACAAAGTTTTTTATTGGCCATTGCCACCCAATGTTAAATGCAAACTTGCTGCGTGGAGTGGCAACAAATCAGCAGGAGCACGTGGAAAAGGGCACTGTGTTTCATTTTTTTTTTCATCTGCTCCAGCATTTCCCTTTGAAAAAACATATATAGAGAGTTTGGTTTTATAGTTTGAGAAATTCTGTTCCATGCAAGTCATGGGGGGAAAGGTGATGGTGTGCACATCTTTAATGAGAATCCAATCTATCTGTGTGGATGAATTTTAAGTAACCTTGATTAGTTAAATCTGTTTACATCTCATTTCATATATCCAGAACTGTAAGTCAGAGAAATATCTGAAATAAACCCTGTGTACATGACAAATACTTTGAGAAGGTTTAGGGGAGCTAACTGCTAAGCTAAAAACTTTGCATATAGTAAAATGTTAATGTGCTCTTCCATAGTAATTTCTATAATTCCGTGTTGCTTGTTTTGATTCCAGACTTTGGAATTGTTTGGTGTTTGTAACCAGGGAGTACAAAAATATGTAGCTGGAGTTGCACATAAGGGCTCTTTTGAGAAATTTAAAATGTTATACCTAGGACTAAGACTATTTAACTATAATGGAGGAGAGAAGGTGATTAGCCACAATGTCTAATGAGAAATATTCACATGAAATGTTAGAGAATTTTCTTTGTGTTTGAGATTTTTTTTTCTTATGTCATCTTGGCTGATGTGTATATTGGCTATTTGCTTCATAGTCTTTCTTCTCCCTAATCTCTGATATAGTCCCAAGGACTACCACATGTGAACACAGCAATAATTTCGAATTCTGAAAAAGGAAGATAGAAGAAAAAATTGGCTCATTTGTTCCCCCTCCACTGCTTATTTCTTCTTCCTGATGTTTGAGCCCTACACAAAGTTATTGTCACTTTCAAACAGAAAGGAAGAGAGAGATCTCTTTCAAACTGTGCACTTCAGGACAATATTAAAATTAGCAATAGCCTTGATGGAGAAAATCTGAGTAATTCATACAGCTGTTCAATTTAGCACATATTCAGGAGCAGGTACATTTAAATAATCTTTTAAGTAATTAAATCATTTAAGAAACTAACCAGTCTCTTCCATGAGAATGAAATAATATCTTAAAATGAATGAAGTGATGTCTTGAAACTGCCTTTTCTTACAAGCTGCCTATAAAACAACAAGCATAAAGTAATCCAGGAACTAGACCAAAGGGTTAGGAATTATCTAGTTCAGAAGTTGACCTTATTTTTTTCCTTGCTACGTACACTTTCCTTTTAATCAGCAGACATAACTTTTTTTCTAGAGAATTTTGTGCAGTCTCAGTTAAATCATTATGGGGGATTTTATTTTTTTTCAATATCTACAGAAGACTGTGCAAACAACAACACTGCTGTGGTATTTATGGTAATGCCATTCTGCATGACAATATCTTCTAGTTTGCAGTATGTCTAAATATTATTTTGCCCCCTTTTAAGCTTTCAGCTTATTCTGTAGATCCGAAGCAGTGAACAGGAAAAATTTCTTTTCATGTAAAACATACTATGAGTTCAAGCCTGCAGCTCTTCCCTCGTTTCCCTTCAAGCCAGGAAATCCTCAAAGGAGTAGAAATTCTCATAAATTCACTTTAGTGACAATATTCCATATTTTACTCTGTTTCCTGATTTTTTTTCTGGTGAGTGTTGACATTTCCAGTGTAATTCAAGAGCAAAATGTGCAGTTGTGATCACCACCATTGATTGCAATGTAGAATCATAATTATAAAAAAAAGATATATTCTACAAGTCATGGGGAATTATAAAAGCTGTAAAAAGGCAACATAGATGTTTGTTGATGGCTCTTCCTCCTTCCTACTTTCTCTTGTCCAAATGTACTCTACAGCAGCGTAACAAGCAGTTTAGGTAATAGATAACAACCAGTATCAGTCCAACACCAGTCACTGATATCTTTGCAAGTCTCTTGAAGCACAGAATGGCTGAACTCTTCTGTGGGTGAAGTGACTTCTGTGTAACGTTCTCTGAATCTGTCTTTTCGATTCAATGTGTTTCTTACTCAGTTTTGTGATCTTGGTGCCAGCCAGTTGCAACTCTATTTAGAATAAAAGTATCCCATCATCTAGAGATTATCCAAATATCAGACCAGCTTCCACTCAACCACTAAGGCTTTGCTTAATTTCTTAAAAATACCAAAAGTGGGAAGATTGGCATTCTAGATAAAAAAACCAAACCTGTCAGAGTGTTGCAAGATCAAAGGAAATGCACTGAGTTATGGACATTAATCCTGAATAAAAACTATCCCAAAATTTCAAGCTGCTCACAATTGGTTTGCATTTTTGTTAATAGTAACAATGCAGTTAACATGAATTACTTCCTATTAAAAAGCATCTCACCTTTAAAGTTTCCAGATTAAAAAAAAAAAAAAAATATATATATATATATAAAACTTTGGAATATTTATGTGTGACAGATGAAATCAGATTGAATGTAAAGAGTCATGAGCAAATCCAAGGGGAGGTATCAAAACTAATTGGTATCTGATAGAGATCGGGTTTGTGTAATCCAAATGGTTGTGTTTGAGTTTCAGTTCTGTGTATTTTAAATGTTATTTTTGAATCGTAGCCGAAATGTCAGATCATGTAATTTGGTGTCACTGGGATATGAATTCTGTGCCTTTTTAAAAAACTTCTTGCAGTTACCTTTAAACTTTGTTCACATGCAAATCAAAATACTACTTTGATCTTTAGTCCCAGCTTGAAGAAAAACTTTTGTTGAAAACAAAATCTCTGTGTGAGATTCTCCCTACTGAAAAAGGCTTGTGTTTTTAAAGAGGTTGTGAAGGATATATTTTAAAATGCCAGTGCTTTTAAAAAACACTTATTGTTGCCAGTGAGAACTTGAATACTGACTTCAACAGCTACATCTGCAGCTGGACAAGGACTTTCTAAAGCTAACTTGTGTAACAAATCAAAAGTGTGTCCCAGGATTATTACTTGTGTTTGTTTCCAAAAGACATCTATAAATGTAGCTCATGGTCCTTATGCTATTAGAATTTGTGGGTGTTACCTTATAGTGGTGGGGTGAAGGGTAAACCAAAAGCAAACAATAAGCATTTTGGAATGGGGTCTGTCTGAAAAGCTTTTTTCAATTTCAAGTCTGACTCTAGTATTTCTCTCTTCATTTATTGTGCTCGTATGAACAGTGTGACACCATCACTGCAACAGGCTCGTATCTGTCCTCCCAATATGTTACCTGAAGATGGAACTAATCTTTACTCTGCTCGTGGCATTTTGTCGTTTATCCAGTCTTCCACTCGTAGGGCTTACCAGCAGGTCTTGGATGTGCTGGATGAAAACCGCAGGTGATTGGTTGTCACTGATTTTGCCAGCTTTTGCTGCTTTCCTTTTTTTTTTCTTTTGTTTTCTCCTTTTTAGTGGAGTTTGGTTTCTGTTTACAAAAGAATGAGATGAAATATTGGTTTTTGCTTTTGCTTTCTTTTGCTTTCACTACTCATAAACAATTTAATTGTCCAAAATTCACATTTCAAAATGCTTCCGTTTCAGTCAAATGTAGCATTGGTTTGGTTTCCTTCCAAATAAAAATGAAACTAGGAAGTGTTAGTCTGTGACAGCCAGGGATTTTGCTGTTCCCAGATTGTCAGTGTTTTCTGCAGTTAATACTTGGCCGCAAGCCTGCAAATTTCTTAGCCTTGCCTTCTGCTTTTGTGTTGGTGAGCCATGGTGCAAATCAATAAGATTGGGTTGATGTTGTCATAAAGCATTCAAAGAACGATGCGGAAACAGGGTAGAATATTATGCAGGGCATTGTAGACTCTCTTTTCAATGATGTGTCGAGACTTTAGGCTGTTTCAGTTTATACTGAGAATAGTTCTCTCTGATACAGGACTGATGGTGACCCCTTTGCTAGATTCTGAGTGAAAGGCAGTGTATACTGAGAGGCTGTTTGCTTCTCTGATTAATGCTGTTTCTGGTTTTCTGAGTGAGCTGATGCTTTGAGAGGCAATGAGGCAAAGCAAGCCACGTGACAGTCATTGTCCAATTGGATGCATCCTTGGACTGTTTTGATTTGGCATTTCTAAGCATTACAAGAACAGCAATATCTAACACTAGAGAAACATTTGTAAAACTTAATAATGGCAAAGATAATTTACCAAAGCAATTTTCATTTCAATAGTATGCTAGCACAGGGGTTCAGGTTAAAGTTCTCCCCAATGTCTAGTGTAGGGCTATCTGAGACTGCTAGGGCTTGGCAAAGGGTCGAATTGGAGGAGAGGATGGGGAGGAACTGCTCATTGCTCCTGCAGCCCTTCCCTGGAGCCTGTGCTCACAAGTGCTTTGAAGTTTGCCATCTGCCTCAGGCTTCTAATATCTCTAGAGCACTCTTAATATTTTGTAGTGTGAAGTTAAATGATTTGCTTTTTAGTTGATTTGGTAATAAAATGTGACTATCGAGCCAATCTTATTGTGAATGTCTGTGTGTTTGCAGCCACTTTCCAAACTGGCACCTCCAGTAGCTCACCATGTTTACTGACCTGACAGAATGTAAATGCCCATATTAATATTTCTGAGTCAGAGAACCTCAGTTTAAAAGAAAAAACATTTTTTTTTTTAAAAAAGAGAAATTATCTGCATAGTTCCCCTTGAAATTGTGAGTTGGATGCTTAACTGTGACTTAGTCCTATGGAATTTCAGACTGTAGCTGTTACAATTTTGATGCTTGTCAACAGCTGGACAGCAGTCACTTTTTTTCCCTTGTCAGTATTAAAAATCAGACATAGGTTTGGGGTTTTTTTCTATAAAATTAAAGCACACAGATAAGGAGGAATACTGCTGTCTGTGAATAATAGCACTTACAGGTGCTGTGCCAAGAGTCCTTGTAAAAATACAGACTGAAATTCTAGCCCTTTGTCCTGTCTGCAGTGAAACTCACAGGTTTTATTCCTGGCCTCCGTTAGACATGTTCTTTCCTATGTTTTCTTGGATTCTGGAAAACATACACATATGCATACATACACTTTCAACTTAGTTCCATTATCAGAAAACTTCTGAGGTTCTGAACACTTCAGAAGCTGCATTACTGTTCCTGGTTTGGGTTAACTTTTGGGATGTTCTTACTAACTTTCATAGAAGAAATGTGAAACCTGTTTGTAGCAACCTGTGAACAGATGGTTGCCAAAATAATGAGCTTTTCAATAAGGTGAAAGTGTATTCTTCATGGTTGGGTGTTTAGATACCCACCATTACCCTACAGCTGGCGTAGGAATGTGAAATTTGGATGATTCACTTGCATGGTTGCAAAATATTGTTCATTTTAAATTGCTGCCAACCTGCACTCTGTTCTTTTGCTCTAACATGCTTTCTATCTCAAAGCTTTATCTATTTGATCTTTTAAAATGAACAAGTTCTGACTGTGTGTTACTGGAAATACTTTTAATTTGTTTCATGGCTTGCTTGCTTTTTACAAAATATTTCCCAGTTTCCTCAAGCTGCTAACGGTAGGTGCTCCCTGTACTGCTGCACAGAATGGATTATGCCTAATTTAGCTGCCACTGCTCACATAATAGGTTATTTAAATGGGCAACAGTTTAATGATCACTGTTTACACTGTCTGTTTGCTCTTGCATTTCCTTCAGCTTGGACAAGGACAATAGGTCAGTTCTGGTTTCCAGTTCTAACCGTTTTTCTGTTTGAATTTCTGTTGAATGACTGTAGGGCCTACACCTAGTATCTCTTAAAGACTGATCTTTTATGCTCTAGGCAACAAAAAAAAACCCAATCTTAAATCCTACTTTTAAGGAGATTTTAGTGATGTCGTAAATGCAGGAAAAAGGCTAATTTGTACCTGAATAGTGTTGTGTTGAAGTCTGTACTTCATCTGAACTATTCTTCATCTCTTGGGTCAATACCTTTTTATTTAGGAGAAAGAAGTATGGACATTTTATTACTATTTACTTTCTTCAGGACAACCCTTTCTAAAACGCCACTATCCTCCTTAAATGCCAGAATTCACCCACATAATTATATACTGAGGTATTATGAGACAACTTTTTATATTGAACAAGCTAAGGATATTTTTCGTGGTAGAAATAAAATGGAGTGTGAGTTGCCACCATCAAAGAGGGCTACACGTGACTGTAGATTAGGGTAATACAGTTCAGAAGAAAATGGAATAGGTTTGCAAGTGTGAAGGAGCCTGGGAAAAGCAGTAGCGTATTGCTTTATTTGAAGGAATGGCTTACAGCACCAAGACAAATGAGTACAGTTTCATCTAGTCACTGATTCTTCAGTGCACCAATCCTTTCTGTACTTGAAAGGCTTGTTAGCCAGTTAATGTCCAGAACATGTCTGTAAAGTCCTAGTACCCATTCTGGCCTTTCTGAGTTTTCCAAAGGTGTTTTAATGTAGAGCGAGAGGTGAATAGAGCTGCTACCTCTGCTGAACCAAGACAATGTGCTGCCTCAGTGCCCCGTGTGCTTACACAGAAACAATTGAGGTTGGATTTGGGTAGCTGGATTATCTACACGTTGTTTTCCTCCCAGACCACAGGCTTATGGCAGCATGGTTACTGTGGCATTCCCACTGTGTGCTCCTCCCTCAGCAGTGGCAGACAAACCCTATTCATTGGGTCACATTGCCTGTTCCCCCACTGCTATTGAACTGTATTGTTGTGCCTTCCCTTCATGTTTCAGGCAGCTGCTGTATTTGCATTGAAATAGTGAAATGTTGAGATACATGACCTCGAAGTTATGGCTTCTTCTGTCCACGTGTTCATGTTTAGGATGGAATTGACAGAAGTAGCCAGAAAATTCAAAGTTTTTAATTTACTGTTACTCAGTCTTCAAAAGAAGGCCACATATTAAATAGTTTCACTATATTGTGCGTTCTGTATTTACCAAAACACTTGCTGATTTTGGAGTAAGGTGATCTCAGTTATGATGCCACTGTGACCTATAGTTGATATATAAAAATTAAGCAAATAAAATGAGTGGGAGAGGCAGGGGAATATTCTGGTGATCCTTTTGGATTCACCTGTAAAGAAATAAAATGTAAACTGCAAAGAAAAGGAAATCACATGCAGCTTCTTAACAGCCTGGCTGTGTTGAGAAGTGGGATTAAAGACATGTCTTTTGTCTAAGTTCCTGATTTGCATAGGTGCCAGTGCTCTGGTTGTGTTCCTTGCTGTAGCCCTCAACAACCTCCAAGCCTGCAGTTTTCCTTGAAAGAGCAGTGTAAATTAGTAGTGATTAACACTACAATAGGTGTAGAACTTGTAAAACTACCACATAGTCTGATTTTTAGAGAGCATTTGAGACTGTTGTCTTCATTGTGCAAAATCCATATGTTGCTGTCCTGTGCCAGATGGAGACTGACAAGCTGCCTTCACCTGCCAGCTGACTGCAGGTGACTTCTGTTCATTGTACAGAAATTCTGCAGCCTTTTCTGTAGCTGCTGTTTGCTGAAGCTCTTTTGCCTTCTTAAAGTATTTAGATATAGCATCTGTCAGATAAGACTTTAGACTAGATAAATTACTTCTCTGATTAAAAACAGGATTGCCCTTTTTTGATAGCTTTCTGCAGAACCTCATGCATGTAGGTGAAAACGTTCTTTTCTTGTATGTGCTGGGCATGGGGGTTTCCATTTTATAAAACACACCATGCTGGTTTGTGTACTAGAGGGGAAATCTGATGGTATGCACTGATGGTGCTGATTAGAGAACCTGGTCCAGGAAGTACTATATCAAGTGGCAGTTTGCCAAGGCTCCTAGATCCTGATCCTTTTAAAATGAAACTAGTGGTTGGGCTATTTTTGCATGGTTCTTGATATTTTTCAGACCAGGTCACAGTGTTCTCCCAGCCTCCTCAGCACCAAGCATCTGCCTCCTACATGTACCTGCTATAAAGAGCTTCATACCTAGATTGTGTTTGTTTTTATAGCCTGGAATATAGATGGGTTAAATGCAAGGTACAAGTTCCCCCAGCTGGCACTAGGAAAATGAGAGAAGTTGAAAAAAAGATTTCAGGCTCTTGAACACTTTGTAACACATTGTAGATATGGAACACTGATGCCTTGTTACAAGAGGTACTGGAAACATGCTACTAGTTTTGGCATTCACAGCTTCTGTAAACTGGGACACAGTAACTTCTTGTTGCAAAGTTAATGTATATTATGTAGTTGCAGCAACTTGAAAAGCTCTACCTTTTCTTCCTCTCTGCCTAGAAAGAAAAGGGAAATGAAAGAGGAAGCCTTGTAAGAATGATCATACCATGTACTCAAAGCATCTTGCTGGAGAGATATACCTCCCTTCAGACTATGTATGTCTTAGGCTGCTAGCCCAGGTTTTCTGAATTGCATCTACCAGAAATGAATAAAGAAAGGAAAAAATCTCCCCTTTCCCTACAGGGAGGAGAGGATGGCTGGAAAGGCTTTTAGAAGTATGTGTAGATACTTTATTTTCAGTTGTTATGGGATGAAGTTTTGTGGCAGTATTTTCAAACTATGTTTCCCATGGTTATTTGGTTACTTCTGCCCAAATCTCTGTTACAACAGTTTTTCTTCCATAAATAAAGCTGTATCATCAAAAATTTGCTTACACACCTTAGCTGCATAAACATTCAGTGTTGATCGTATCTTGAAGGGAAATATGAATGTGCCATTTACAACAAAAGAAATAGATATGATATTGTGTTGAAACATCATACAATATACATGGAAGTATTTTGATGTTTTCTTGTTCTTTGTGGTTTACCTCTTATCTCTGTTTGTCATTTCCTGTTTCTGTCTTGTGCTTTCTATCCACCAAAACCTGCATAGGCCAGTGTTACGTGGTGGGTCAGCTGCTACTACTTCCTCTAACCCTCATCATGACAACACCAGGTAAAGAGTATTTTTTATTAGTCACAATCCACTTATTTAGACTTGAAAATTCATATTTATATTTTGCTATTCCTAGTGTACATATTTTAGAACACAATGCTCATTTCTGTCCTCCCTCTCAACTCTTTCAGCTATTTCAGGCCTTTATTCCTTACCCATCTAAGTCACCTGCAAACACCTCACTTTACTAATAAATACAACACGTTGCAGAATTCTGACTGAGTGATATGCAAGGGGAGACTTAATTTACATTAACAATATACTTCAAGTATTTTCTGTTTAGAAGTGAGTTTCCTATTTTTATTGCTAGAGGTTTTAGCTTTGCATCACCTTATTTTTCCCAGGCGTTCTTGGTAACATGCCTGTGGTTGTTAATTGCAGCTGGACAGCTTTTCACTGTCATTATCTTGGCAGATTGACGTGGTTTCAGTGGAAATGGACACACAATTGATACGTAAAGTCATGGTCAGGATGAAGGAAATCAAGTAGTCCCTTCCACATCTGCTGTTCCCATTTGCCACCTCTATCAAAATGGAGATTACACTTGCTCTTAAGTAGAAACCAGCTTCAAGCAAGTGATTCTTCTCTAACTTGGGAACTTGGTTTTTGTAATGGCACAAGAGATTATCTCAAGGGATTTCTTGGTGGTAAACCTCTTGATTGCCAGTACCTGGAATGGTGGGGAAGTTGGTAGAGCAGCAGGGATACACTGTTTCTTTATATTAAATTTGTGTGACCTGGGAGACAGGCGTGCCCAGCTCACTGAAATGGTGAGCCTCTGCTTTTCCCAAGAGATGGGGAGGGGCAGCTATACCTTGGATCTGGTGGAATTTTCAGATCTCTGTACCATCTACTACAGATAAAAAAGATAGCTACAAAAAGACCCTCCTGAGAAATCTCTTTGGCTTTCAGAGGACCTGTAGTAGTAAGGAAAACTTGGTTTATTTTCTGTCTGTGTGCGAAGCTTCAGACCTTTTTTAACAGCAGAGATGTTGAAATTGTTTTATAATGAACTTAGGTTTATTTTTTTAAAGTCTGAGTTAGCAATAGGAGCTTCAAAAGAACCAACAGGTTCAGTATTTTTAATATTGCCCAAACTGAAAGAACTACAAGTAGTAAATAATATAAGTTATAGTTAAGTGAATGTTTGAAGTCTCTTCAGAATTAAAAAATAGTAATAGCCCTAATGAGAAAATCTTTTCCTAACAAAAGGAATTGCTAAAACTTTTGTTGTTGTTGTTCCATACTGTGTTTTTAAACAGCTGTGACTCTGTTGTTTGTTGTTAAGGACATGGTTTAGTGATGGGCTTGGCTGTGTGAGGTTAGTGGTTGGACTCAGTCTTAAAGGTCTCTTCCAACCATAATGATTCCATGATTCTATGAATTGTTTATTTGACTATTCCCTTAGTAAAACTGGTTTTTATCCTGATCTCACCTGGAAAAAGTTCTCTCTCCCTATATACTCTTCAACCTAAAAACCCCATCATTAACTTCCTCATTGTTATGTAAGTCCAGACCGATGTGGCTCTTGTCTAGAAATGGCAGTTCTTACTTAGAAGCAGTCTATTAGTGAACAATGATACAGGGAAACTTTACACAAGTTGTCTTTTGGCTTGGGAGGGAATCTTGCCCAAGCTGAGTCCATGTTACAGAAGCTGAAAGTGATGCAAGAATAGGCCATGCAAAAGCAGTGTCTGCAGTTGTGGGCATTCTGCAAGCTTCGGGAATTCTACTCGTATCCCCTTTAGCCAAAGTTGACTATTAAGTGCCATTAAACGGCAGACATTCTTTTTAGTGTATTTTGTCATGAGGTTGGTAGCCTTGACATTGTTTTTGTTCCATTTATGAAGCTGTCTGTGACAGTTGTTCCTGTGTCCAAGTGAGAAACTTGGTTTAAGTGCAGCTTCAGGAACTACTTTTACCTGATAGTTGTTGGAAAGCAATCTGGTTAAGAGGTAGCATTTGGATGAACAAAACACATACTTTACACAGACTTTCTGCCACTTCCCAACTGATTAAAAATGTGCTGTGTTTCATTAACTTAGCCAGTTAGCGATGAGTGATGCTTCTCTTGATCACTACAGTAAGAAAGCTGAGGTGCTCTGGGAACAAACTTCCTAATGCCTGCCAAGTTCAGCAAGCAGTGACTCCTCACCAGACCCTATTTGTGACGATCTCTGCTTAAAATACTGAGATGAATGTGACTGAGGTCATTAATCTCAGTAAGTGTCCACTTGGGATATTTCAGCTTTTTCGGAGTCCTGATTTGGTTACTTATCCATTGCCATCTCTCTTACAACTTTGTCATTTTTGGTCAGGTGGTTTGCATGTTTCATTAATCACTTAAATAGCTGGAAACGGTCTTTTGAGGGACCAAGTGACAGCAAGATGTTTGAGTAGAGAATTCTCAAAAATAGTTAAATGTGGAGAGCAATAAACCCATATTCAGTCAAGCTCCCACTTTGTATGTGTTTTTGCTTTATTCTGTTATGATCCTATTGAAATAGACAATTCTAAAACCTGGGGAAAAAAGTTTTGTAATCCTCTCCACCACTGCCACCAAAAAAGTGCATCTGCTAGGGTACTGATATAAAATGGTAATATATATATATATGAGATATATATATGGTAATATATATGGTAATCCTTCCATGGATGAGCCAGCTAAGCTGTCTCCCTTTTTTGATAGATACGGACTTTCCGGCTTTGATACTACACTTGAAGGAACACCAGATGACCTGACAGTTGTAGATGCTGCTTCCTTAAGAAGACAGGTATGTAAAGGATTGTAGTTGATAATACTAAGAAAAAGCCGTAGTGGTAAAATGGGGCAACATGTTCTGTGAGGCCACATAGGGATCCGTAGCAGATGTGGTGAGGGATTCCTTCCATACCCCTACTGGACTGTGCCCCCACATGCCCTGTGCTCATCCAAGAATCTGCAGAGGCCAACTTCATTTCCGCTCATGCTTATTGAGGACAGCAAGATCTGATCCCAGGCCACTGAAGACAGAAAGGCAAATTATCATGTGTTTAAAGTCCATCTGTCTGATATGCTAATTTTACGTGACTGTTTAGAAGCTTCTAGAAAGCCCATCAACTTTTCATCAAGTATTAAAAGCCTTTCTTTATTTTTAGATAATCAAACTTAATCGCCGTCTGCAGCTTCTGGAAGAAGAAAACAAAGAGCGTGCTAAAAGGGAAATGATCATGTATTCAATTACTGTAGCTTTCTGGCTACTCAATAGCTGGCTGTGGTTTCGGCGCTAGACGCAACCCTCGGGAAGATTTACTAGTTGAAAATACAAACAATTTGCAAAATGATATGTTTCTGTTTCTAAATTGTATGTTGTTTTATAATTCATACACTGGAAACTTCCACCACAGATAAAGGCTATAGAATTGCAGTGTTAAAGGACCACTTTGTTTCAGGTCTAATGTCTTCGATAGATTTGCATTGCAAATAGCTGCAGTATCCTTTTTTGCATGCTCCAATGTACACATGGGTCGGCTGAGGCGAGGTTTGCTTCACGCAGGAATAACTACTGGAGGTTTTGTTGTGGTGCGAAAACAACTAATGGAGTGGGTTTGGAAAGAAAATAAAAACAAAGGAATAAGAAGTAGTTTTTATTGTTCTGTTGTTAGATGCAATTAAACATGATTGCACTAGTTTTCCTTTAGTCCAAGTAGTTTGAGGTGTGCCATTATGCAAGGAGTGTGTCCTGTTTCATGAGTATATTCCTTGTTTAAGCACATGTTCAGGTCAAACAATAAAAGGAATTGTCTTCTAACATCCAGATTGTCCAGAGGTGTGTAATATGTATTTTTTTAGCTTTAATTTTGCAGACGTTTTTCTATAAAATACATTTTTAAGCAAGTAGTGTGTGAGTGAGTGATTAAAATATTATGGAGTAAGATATGTATATTTAATAAAACTATCTCTCAAAAAAAAAATCCCCCAAACCATTGTTCATTATTATTTCAAGAAAACTTATTGAGAGTTCATCTGAATGATCATTCTGTGAAGCAGCAGCGATGGACTGAACAACTCAAAGGCACAGCTGGGCATCTGCTAGCCCACTGCAGGCTCTCATCCCCTCTGTGTGGCGTTGTTCTCTGTGCATGGGGTGTTCCTGTACAGGGTCAGTTTAAACAACCCCACTTCAGCCCTGTGATCCATCACCTTTTTGGCAGATACTGTCCAAGGAGTGCTGAGCCGCACACTGTGTGGCTGTGGGGACTGGGCCTCCCTGCCTCTTAGTAGCTTCTTTCTGTGGCTGCAGCTGCCCCTTCCACTCACGTGCAGGGCTGGGGTAGCCACAACCCCTTCCCTTGGCGATGTTTGAAACAACCAATAGTGTCAGTGTGTGACAATATGCAAGGATTCCAAAACACTTCTCCAAAGGGAACCCTTCCTAGAGCAGCTGGAGCTGGACCACTGCCGGGCCTCTTTCTGGGCCCCTTAGAAATCCCAGCCTGGTGAGATGGTGGGACCGCGCAGCTGCAGAAGGGAAGGATGTGGGGCCTGCCGGCAATAAAGTCTCACTCTGCAGCAGCAGAGGCGCAGAGCAGCTCCAGGGCAGCCTTTGTGCAGAGCCTCAGCAGCAGGAAGGGCCCTGTGCTCCTGGGCTGGGGGACAGTGCCCAGGGACGGCCACCACGGTCTTCAGAAATGCCAGCATGAGAAGCCCTGAAGCTGTGAGGGCTGGGTAAGGAGCATGTGTGGCAGCCTTTTCATGTGCTCTCACCCTGAACAGGGCCTCGTCCCTACGGGTCAGGGGCTTCTGCAGTGGTTCAGCAAGTGCCCAGCTGTCAGGGACGACAGATACCGGAACGGAACAGCAAACAATGTTCTGTGTGTGGAGAGCTGAAAGCCGTGGGAAAGCAGAAACGGAGCAGAACCGACACAGTGCTGAGACTGGCTGATGCCAGAAAAGTATCGAGACACGGAATTTGGAAACAGAGCGGGGACGTGAAAGGCAAGAGATTCCTTTAGCTCCTGGCTAATAATAGCTTAATCAGTGAATGCAGCCGCGGTTTATGTAAGGCGAAAATAGTGTATCAGAAGCACGGGGAGAGCAATGAACTGGTTCTGCGTGCGGTTGCATGGGGGGTGTGTGCGGTTCGCCGCTCCCGGTGGCCGCGCGTGCCACGGGCTGTGCGCGCTCCCCGGGCGCCTTTCCCTCGGCGCGTGCAGCGCACGGACACGGCTGCGCGCTGAGCGCGTGTGCAGGCGCTTCTGTACCGCGCCCTTGGAGCTCCAGCTGCAGTGCGAGAGCCCCGCGGATGCACGGGCGGCCTGGCGCTACCGGCGGCTTCCCACAGGGAGCGTAACGCTGCTGGGCAGGGCACGACGCCAGCGCGCGCGCTGCCCGGGCGCGCGTCCCCAGCGCCTGCCGCCTCAGCCCAGCTCCCGCCGCTTCCGCCGCCGCCGGGGCGGGCG
>WBNH01002957.1:538677-555446 GCA_013401255.1 Urocolius indicus | reverse complement strand
GGCCGGGGCCGGGGCCGGGCGGGCAGCGCTCAGCAACGCGCCGCCCAACGGGAAGAAGCGGTGGCTCCGCGCGTACCTGGAGCAGCAGCGGCTGCTCGAGGCCCCGCAGCGGCGGTGAGCGGGGGCGGGGGGGCGCGGCGGGCGAACGGGCACGTGCACAGCGCTCCAGCGCCCGCCCGGAGGCAGCGAGCCCCGCGCTGCGGACAGCGGGCTTCATCTTCGGCGGCGGCCGCGTTTTCATGTCCGCCGCCGCTCTGGGGCCCGCGGCACGGGCGGCTTCCAGGCCTGCGGCTGAATTTGTTTTCCTTTCCCCTGTCCGTAGGTCGGAGAAGCCCAACTGGGATTACCATGCAGAGATACAAGCTTTCAGCCACCGGCTGCGTGAAAACTTTTCCTTGGATCTTCTCAAGACCGCGTTCGTTAACTCCTGTTACATCGAGAGCGAGGAGGCGAGGCGCCGAGAGCTGGGGCTGGACAAAGAAACTGTTTCTCTTAACCTACAAGACAACAGTAAACTCGCTGAGCAGGGGGTGTCCTTCGCCCGCTCTTACCTGACGCAGCGCTTTGCAGGTGCCTACCCAGATTTACCTGCCAAGGGGGTACAGGCGCTTGTTGATTTTCTTACCGGTCAGGAACTTGTTTCTTACGTGGCTCGAAACCTGTCTGTGCAGGACCTGACACTTTGCAAAGAGTTTCCCGTCCCCCCAGATGTGCTACAGAGGACGTTCTTTGCTGTGATAGGAGCGTTGCTCGAGAGCAGTGGGCCGGAGCAAACGGGCATCTTTGTCCGGGTAAGTCATTGTTTCTCATCTGTTTTTGGACTGACAACAGAAGTATCCAAAGACCTCAGAAGTTGGTGCTGTTTGGTTTACAGTGGCAATACTTCAGTATTTGCTGACCATTGCTGAGGGAACGGGTTACAGCTCGTGCACTGTACTGCCAAATCATGAAATTAGTCCATCTAAGGGGACACATACCTTCAACTGAAAAATAACACTTTCTGTAAAGTAGGGGCTGCGTTTGTAGGTTTTGCACACAGGAGTGCAAACACCTAGAAGTGTTTCATACAAAAATGTTCAATTAAAATGCAGTGGAACAAAACAGTTAAAGCAGCTGCTGACCTTTCAGTCAAATTGTTCCCTTATTTCTAGTTCTACAGTGGAGAAATGTTTGTTAAAACCTTATTTTTGATACTAGACTGTTGAGAGGTCTCTGTAAGAGCAGGTAGCAGGCAAGAGAGTGATCCAAAAAGGTGTCAGTCCTGTCGTTGGCACCTACCCTTCAGCCTGTTTGCAGATGTACAATTAATGTGTTGAAGCAGCAGTGAGTTGCTCACCTCATGCTCGGAGCTGTGCAGAAGTGTTGTCTGAATTCCTCTCTCAGGTTTCCTCATTCATTTCAGCAATTTGTCAACTGTTTGAAGCCCTCGTTGTATTTTTATTATGAGATACTAGAAGTTAAAGCCTTCATTACCTTTCCTGTTACTTGTAACTTTTCAATATTCTTGTTTAGGATTTTTTTATTCCTCAACTGATTGGAAAAGACCTGTTTGAGATCTGGGAAGTTGTCAATCCTATGGGCTTGCTAGTGGAAGAACTGACCAAGAGGAATATCTCTCCTCCAGAACCCAGAATTACCAAGCAGCTGGGAGTCAGCACGGTTCTGCCACTCTACTTTGTCGGGCTGTTCTGGTTAGTACAATATTAATACCAAGTGAAATGGATTTAAGCTAGGGGAGAGGGAAGAGGGGGAAAGGGTCTTGTACTTTTCGAGGTGTACTCTTTGTTCAACTTATTACAGAAGAGAAAGCTAGCAGTGGCTTGCAGATGAAAGCAGCCATTGGGGCTCTGACCGAGGCACACAGGGATGTCTCTGACTGAAAGGCTTCAAAGGCTGATGGGGGCCCGCGGCAGTGCCTGGCTGTGGGCCCGGGGGGCTGTGGCAGGAGAACTCTGCCACAGCAGCACTGAATGGCTTCAGAGTAGGGAAGGGTAAAGAGATATGGACAACAAGGGAGGTGGGACTGAAGAGACACATATGTTCCATTCCAGGGAAGCTTTTTAGCTTTCAAATCACAGGCCCTGTAGGCAGGAGGAGTGTCTGTGTCCAGACAAGACTTGGTCATCCCACCACACTTGTCTGTGGTGTGGTCAGTGCTTGCCCAAGGATAGTGTTGCTCCTCTGGAGCAGACAAGACCGTCTTCCACCACAACCTACATCATTGTTGTGTTGCTAAATGAGCTGCAGATAAACACATGGGAAGGTTGCTGTAACCTGTTGTGATTTGTCATGCTTTGGTTTAGATACCTTTAAAGGTTTATTGTCTTACATAAAAGAAAGGAGCTTTGATTGTTTTCTGTAATCCCTGGTGTCCTTTCACTAACTGTCCCTATTCAGTGCCCAGAGATGTAGCTTAAACAGAACTGAGTGTATCCTTCATAACATCTGTGAAGCCTTTTGAAGATGTTTTAAAATGCCTTCTTACCAGGGGAGAAGAAAAGACAGAAGTATTTCACTTCTGTGTTTAAGCCAACCAGAGCAAAGAATTTGCTCATTTTTTACAAGGCTATAAAAATGAACACTGTAAAGAATCAGCGATATGCTAGGAATCTTAAATGAACTGAGTGTTCTTCCAAGAAATGGATGCATTTCTGATTTGAGTTTCCATTGTTGAGTATAGGATCACTTATCTTTGCAGGAAAGACCAACAGAGATGTTTACATTTGTGTGTATGTGGAAATGACCTTCAGTATTCAGAGACCTTGGAGAAACACAAAATGTGGCAGGCTTTATCTGTGATACACAGTAGTGCTCAGAATTTCGAGATGAAAATGGTTTAAATTTCTTTTCTCTTTTGCCCAAGTGATAAGAAGATGATGGCTGAAGGTCCTGGTGAAACGCTGCTTGCTGCAGAGGAGGAAGCCGCGCGCGTGGCGCTGCGGAAGCTCTATGGGTACACGGAGAACAGGAGGCCTTGGGATTACTCAAAACCCAAACAAGGATTGGCAGCGCAGAAAGCCATCAGCAGTAACTAGACGATAAAAGGCATGTCTAGTTTCTCTTAAGAATTAATGGTTTCTGTGCTGAATATGTTTGCATTTAAGAGAGCAAAATTTAGTTGCTTTTCTGATCTTCACTGTCTGAAAGTTTGAAGTCACATATGGTCCTGAAACAAATAAAGTCTTTCCATTTTGCACAGTGTTTAGTACGTGCTCCTTTTCTTAAACATAAATATCCCTATTCTGCATTTTTGCATTTTGTCTGAGAAATTGTCCCATACATCAGAGGAGACTGTTTTTAATCCTGCTTTGACACAATGTTATAAGTTATAATCCTGTTAAATGACACAATCTCATGTAGCAAAAGGTTTCCTTGGAGATTGTTTTGAGGGTATTGTTAATGAACTGCATTACATACACACTGTTGGTCTTTAGATTGCATCCCCAGGCTGCAAATGGGATCTCTGTGATAACTGACACTGTTGGTGATCCAATGGGGGGAAGAAAAGTGCAAATGGCACCTCAGAGGTTTGTATTTGCATACTAATTCTATTTGCCATGCTGCACGTTGGTTTCTGTTGTTGGAACGTGCTCTGAAAGAGGGTGTATTTTTAAGTTTTAAACTTGTAAAAATGTCTTTATTCCAAAAACTAGAAATAGGTGAAAAATAAAGGTCATGAAGGCCTAAACCCAAATAAATAGGAGAACGCGATTTGATGATAGGCTATTAGATAAGCTACAGCCTTCTCTTGTCCTTTTTTTCCTCTTTTTCTCTGTTTGGTACTACTGTTTAGTGCAGGTACTTCCATTTTTCTCCCATAGACCACTTAATTTGAGCAGTCAGGTGACTGATGTCTTGCCTTCAGCCCCCAGGCCTGTGAAGGGTTGGGGAAATGAAAGGCTCAGGGCTGCTGAGTAGCCCTGTGACACGATCCCTGCTGCCCCTGGCCTAAGGACAAGTTCTGCCTCAGGACCACTCGATGGAAAACAGATTTATTTATGTCTTTGAGCAAAAGAACTGGTTCTCTGTGACTGATGTGTGTCTTTAGCCTTCGGTGTGACCCATATTGCAGCGTGTGTGAAACGCTGACGTGGCTGGGCAGCAGCAAAACCCTTCTGCGTTATGGCGTGAGTGATCACGTGTGTGAAAGATTGAAAGGAGAGCAGAATGATCAGTCTGACAGAAAATATGCATAAAATTACACCTAGGTAATCTGTCATGGCTTATATAAGCAAAGCCAATAAGGTCACTGTATTCCAGGGGAATACCATCAAAATCTGAAAGGAGCACAGAAATTACTCAGGTTATTTTTAGTTTCCAGATGAGGTATTTCTCTTACCTTTACCTATTTTTAAAGGACAAGAGTGAAGGTTGTTGGGGTTTTTTTAAGTAAGTTTGATGTACCTACTATTTTTTATTTTGTATTGATGTATTTTGAGAGGAAAAACCCAATTTTCTGTCCGTTGAACTTAAAAGAATAAGTAAGTTCTGCTTACTGTGGCTTTACAGTTTGGAATACAGGCATAAGTCCCAGGAGAAGTGGATTACTGAATAGTGTGCTGGAAAAACACTGAGTAATGCAAGATAAATCAAGTTATCATGTAGTACACTTATGGAATGTCTTAAGCTCAACCAGAAAGACAGTTTGGGGACACAGAAAGAAAAGACTGGGTTCTTATAGAGGTGTGAGTGAAAAACGAGTTTTCATTAAGAAATGTCCTATTTTCAAGATGCCATAGGCCAGAAAAGCATTTTGTGTAGTACCTGTGCTTTAATTCTTGTCACTCAGATGTGTACCATTGTAGTAGTGGGATCATTTACATACTTCAGATTAATAACTTCTTTTTCTCTTTGAATCAGTAGCCATAAACAATATCTAAGTGGCATTAAAAGATTGGTTAAATTTCCAGAAATCAATATATACAAAGCCTGGTGAAAACAACAGCTTTTCTTCTAGTAGAAACATAGTTCATGAAATTCCATGACAATTTTGTTCTCTGGTCCTGAACTGGTTTTACTCCCAGTATTAAGTAACCTCAGTTGGATTGGATAACTCTGTGCCTGTTACCTAGATCCTTTGTCTGTTTCTCGCAAGTGTTTTAAAAGTGATTTTGTTGTGAGAAATGTAAGAGAAGTTCTACTGTGCTAGTCCCAGCTAGGTAATTGGAGTAAAACTTCTCAATATGCTTTTAGGCACATTTATTATGTTCTGTTCTTGGTATGTGCTTCTGCCCCTGTGTCTCGAGGTGTTCAGTAATGTGACTGGACACTAATATCTTCTTGGTTTCAATTGCAGCTTCTTCTGGTTACAATAATCGGATATTTTGCTGTCTTTTTTTGTCTTTTTCTTTCTTTTTTTTTTTTTTTTTGTTTTAAAGATCTAGGAATGAGTCCTGTGTTTGTTATTGCTGTGATTTAAAGGCAGATTAAAATACAGTTACCTTAGTTATCTCCATGTAAATTCATAGTATAAAATTGCTGAGGGAAAAGTTCATGTTTTATCGAAACTTCTACCAAACTTTCGGGGTTTATGGTAAAAAAAAAAAAATTAAACTAAGCTGCTCAGGTGTTACATTGCTATAAAAAGCCATGAAGAATTCCAAACATCAAAAGAAGTCATTCTGCTTTGTAGGGCAGGGGAAGAGGGACGATGCAGTACAGAAACAGAGTCCTACTTTTTCTTGTCCCTTACTGAGTGCTGTGGTAAACTGAACAGGCTCATAACTGGCTTCTCTTACATCTGAGCTTTGAAGTTTAAAATTAGAGATGAATTTAGTGTAGAGAAGCAAATATCTAAGGACAGTTTGTTTTTATCTTTTCAAAGTGAATCCACTGATCTAGTGGCACTAGTTTGGTGTGGTTACCATCTCAGCTTGTCAAAGAAATTGTTGATAAATTAGGAAGATAAACCGGTCATCAGTTGGTCAGTAAATAGCCACTGTCATTGTGCACAGTTGTGTGGTTTAAGCACAGCTGATCTGTGTGACAGAATCAGAGCACTGAAGGCTGTTGGTGAATCTTAAGAAGACAGGCATACTGCAATGCAGCTCTTCCTGGTGCACCTGAAAACTGGGGCTGGCCGCCTTTGGGAAAAAGGGCAGCTCCAGGGAGAAGGCAAATGTTACCATCCTGTTCTATTTTTGTATAATAAGTGTAATGTTTCTGCCAGTTTGGAGGATCTGTGCTTGTGACTGTGCTCCTGAACTTCCACTTTTACATTCAAACATTATCTGAATTACTACAGCGCAGGTATTGCACGACCGTCAGGGGCCTCCTGGATCACCAGGACAGTCCATCACCATCATAGCCATCTCATGTGATCCTTTCCTGAGCAGACTGGCTCCATTTTAGAACTGTATCCTTTGCTCCTGTTGCTCCAGCTGGGGCCAATTAAAGAACCTCACTGCTGTGATATGGATATTTAAAATTATGCCTCACTTTGGTAAGTATTCAGTGCCAGTTGTGCTCACCTGTTTCTATACCAGTGTTCTGTAGCAGGAAAAAAAAATCTTGATTTTAGAAACATTGGCAGAATTAGATTGGGATGCTCTGGTTTCAAACGTGTTTGACAATTCCCCTTTATAGGGCATCTCAGTAGCTCTGCAGTCCTACATCTTCCCCTAGTTAGAAAGAGATGCTTATATAAATCAGAGCAATATTTGTTTTTATAACTTGAGTAGCATATTTTAGATGAATCATTGTAGTTTAATACTTGGCCCTGAAGACATGATTTTGGTTTAAAGTACATTATTTTGGTTTAAAGTACTTAATTTTGGTATTTTATACAGGCAACCAAAATTAATTGCATCAATAGGTAGGTGTGTCTATTAAAAAAAATGGTGTCCTCAATAGTCATTCGAATCACTTGGCCAAATTTTATGTAGCATTTCTAATACTTAAAAGTCTGTAGAATTGCAAAGGAAAAGTTCTGAAAGAAGGGTTTGAAATCCAGCGTCAAAGGAACTATTTAAGGTTATTTAATGTAAAAGACAAAAGAGCTAGCTGTAGTCCTTTGTTTCTGGCAACAGATTCTATGGTTTCAGGATTCACACGTATTTAGACAAGTATTGAATCAAATCTGAGGCTTGTCAATGCCAGTGTATTTGTCTCTTTCTGTGGGCTGTGGTTAGCACTTATCTAAGAGGGGGAAAAAGTGCCATTGGCAATTTTCCCATCTTTTAGAACTGAGAACAGAAATACTTTTGACTGATGTGGGAGATCAGTTTCTTAAGTTTCTAGGTCTGGAAGTTTCAAAATGTGCTGCTCTTGCTTATTTGACCATTTATAGAGAATTTACGTAGTAGGTAGTAAGTGATAACAGACCCATTGCCACATTGAGCTGACAGTTTTGTGGGGACATATCTGGATTTGTGATGGATATCTCTGAGGTAATGCAGGGGATATTTCCAGGTCAAACAAATAATTAAGCTTAGCTGAATGAACAATCATTACATCTTCCTCGAGGCAGAAGAAAGCACACTGGTGGAGTGCCACTGTCCTGTGTTAGACCTAAACTGCGAGAAAAGTCAGACTAACTGGAGTTCAAAGATTCATGAACCTCCATGCAGGCAGCACTAGGTAATTAAGAAGACTCTAATGAAGCTGAGCAACTGTTACAGAATTGGTCCTGCAGGAGGAGCATTCCTACAACCAAAGGGCAGTAATTTGTCTGAAAGTTCTGTCTTGGCCCAATTAAAAAAATGTGGTTATTGACAATTTCAATAGCAAGAATTAGGAGGCACAGCTTTATTCTCTAAGTTATTCACAAATATATCAGTGCTTAGGATGATAATGTAACAAAATGAATTGTAGAAATAATTCCAATGTCAGAGAATGTTCCAAGGAGGAAGAAAGTCCAGACAGAAAATGGCTTCATTTGTCAAGTGCTAGTTGAATGTTAATGGAAATTATTCTTTTTAATTACAAGTGATAGGAATGGAAAATGTTCACAAAATTACAGCTTTTTATAGTCCACCAAAAAAAGAAATGTTGCCTAATCTTAAAGTGTTCATCTGAAGGCTGAATATCCATTTGACAGCCCTCCTGCAATCAAGTAACTACTGCAGCAAAGAGCTTAGTAGAGTACCTTCATAATTTGGGCTTTCATCATAGCAGGGCTAATGGGTTTGGATTGGAGTGATTTACCTATCATCTGCTTGCAACATCAGAATCAAGCTTTGCTTTTATCCTGCTTTTGCAGTAGAAATATATGTTAAATATTTCATTTCTATGTCAAATCATGTGATGCTGTTTCACCAAGTTTTCAATCAAGCAGATGCATTCAACAACTTGTATCTGCCAGGCAGTGAGACAACACAGAAGAAAAACAACCAAAAAATGACATTAGCACTTAGCAGATCCCCCCCCGGCAATTCATTATTGTTTATATTGCTGCTTTTATGACTATAGGATGCACCTACTCTAGATGTAAGTACTAATGTTGTCGCACTTCAAGGCCTATAGCACTGTATATTTTGCTCCCAGTTGCTGGGAATCTGCACAGACACTGAAGTCCTGTGACTTCAGACACAATGTCAAAGTGAGCTTTGTAATAACTTCCTCGATTGTGTCTGTGCCCTGCATGAACAGCGAGCCAGGCCATGGAAGCTTGTGGAAGTCTACACCAGTAGCAAAACTGGTGTTTGTTTCCCACTTTCAGAGGTAGGTAATTTATTTAATGGTTTATTTTCTTGAAAGATTTTTGTTGAACTTGTCAATTCTGAATTGGTTACTTCAACTGCCTCCTGCAAGCTTGGCTGTAAGATCAAGTGTTCAGGAGATGATCATGGATCGGATTTAATTTGGTTGATCTCATTACCTTGTGAGCGATAAAACCAGGCAATTTAAAAATTACAAGTTTCAACATTTTTCTTTTGACTGTAGTACTATATTAATAATTTTCTAGTATCAAAAAACCTCAGGGACTAAGTAATAATAATAATAAAAGTATCTAGAATTTTGGAATAAGGCTCAAAATTTTCCTCTTGAAAAAAATTTCGTCTATTGCAGAAGAGATCTGCTGCTGGTGACAGAATCCACAGCTGAATTATGACTCTTGCAAGATTCTTTTTGAAACCTGCGAAGAATGCTTTTCATAATTCAACATAATTTTCATTTTTGAAGCAAACAATACACCATTTGGAGGTGAAGATGTGATTCCAAGAGTTCACACGGACAAAGAGCTACTTGGATTTTGTTATACAAGGGGATGAATCTGGCTGTGGAGAGGACTGAGGGCAATTGTGGCCATTGCCTGGCCACGCTCAGAGGCTCTGTCAAAGAAAGAAAACACACAGTACTTCAGAGCAGAGCTGAGATTGTGGATAGTGCTCTGAAAATTCCTTGACAGTTAGGTGCTCAGTCTATCACAAGGATGAAACAGAATTAAACCCTTTGAAAGGTGGGTTTGTACAGTGATCTCTATCAATGATGAAAAGAGTAGGAGTGTAAAGCAGGAGCTTGCCCTGGCAAACATCTAGGACAGCAACAATGGAAACCTTTCATTAATTACTATGAAACCTTTCTCTGTTAACCATCACTTTTTTTAAATAGTTTTCTTTTTGACTGATTACACTCATACTCCTTGGATTGCTCTGGTTTTGGTGTGCCCCTCAGGGCCAACTGCATGGCAGCTGCAGCCTCTATCTCTTGCCTGCATGGGTCAACGTTTCAGTTGGGTGGTTATCTGTGTGCACAAAGGGGCATGCAGGGAGGGAAACAGAGGCTAAAGGGTAGTGCTGGCATCAGAGCAATATTTATAAGCTGTCTATGAACATGTTGAACCCGAGAAACTGGAAAGCTGCACCTTGAGTAGTAAAATACTGAGGTGTGAACCCCACACAAAAAGGAGCAGGATGCAAAACCTCCTATGGATTCGTAATGTGGATTTGGTAATTTAGGATAGTCAGGGTAAACTTAAGGCTCTAAGGAAATTATACTCTCAGTGTTACAAATTATAACAAGACTTGATTAGAGGTCCTAAGTTGTACGAAGTACTACACTCACCTAGTAGCTTCGGTAATACGTTTGTTTCCATATTTATGACGATTCATTGTCAGGCTCCTTTTCCCTGCCAATTTCCTCACCCACGATAGTCTGGAGGAACTTGTTCTAATTTTTTTCCCATCTGTTCAATAATCTCTTGCACATCAGGAGCTGTATTCTTCAAATTCCAGTGTCTATGTCAGTAAGATGCTGCTCCTGGTAATAACCAGGCTATTGCTCTGAGCAGACATGATCCGTTTTTTTTTTTTGTTCACAGTGCTGTTTCAGACTATTTATTCATTGTCTTCCATTAACTTCCTTGTCCACAAACGAAACAGAAAATCTAAACCACAACAAGGTTTTGTTCTAGTCAGGCTGCAATAGTATTCTGAACACTTCTTGCATTCTAGTTGCTAAAAACCAGCACATGGAACATCATGATGCCCACCATGTCTTAATTGTTAATTTGTTTCTGTTGTTTTTTTTTTTTTTTTCTTTTTTGCTGTGCTGTTCTTTCATTGTTGTTGGTTTGCTTCCTTCTAAATTTATTTAAGCATGTACCCAGGAAATATTAAATATTCCTGTCATGTCTTATAAAAGAGCTGCTTTTCCATATCAAGTTGATTTTGTTAAGGCACATGCTGATGAGCATTTCTCCTTTTTCCTCTTGATAAAGAGTTTTTGTTATTGGCAAATAACTTTCAATTTCTATGATTCTCTGTTGAAATTCACATATGTTGGTTCAGGGAGACATGCCTGTCATTGCCACTTAAGCAGAGAATGCATTCTTCATTTCTTTAAGCTGTTTGTGCCTATAGGTATGGCTTGCAATGTTGAAAACAGCGAGTCCAAGGCAAGAGACTGCAGGTGCTTTTGCTGTACAGCAGAATGTACATGAGGCCTTAATGTCAGGGGATTCCTTTGTTAAGTTAAATATTCTAAACAATTTGAGGATAACTTGAGGATTTGTCCTTTTACATCCAAACTAAATGACATGGAGAGAATTTGCTAAAATGTTACTAGTTTTAGCAGTATTTTTCTGATGTAGGATTTGAGGTTAGGCTTCTCCTGCAGAAAACCTCCCTTAAGAGGATATCTGCAGCTACCAGGGATTATCCGTATCTATTCACTGCAACTGCACCAGCCTGTGCTACGTTCTCTGGGGGTTTTTTGGTTGTTGTGCATCTTGTTAGTGCTCTCAGTTTTAACCCATTAATACTACCAGTCATGAAGCCTTTCTCTCTGCAGTTTGGACAAGACTAATTTCTGGGAATTCATGAGAAAAATCTTGGTGGAAATATCTCACATGTAAGAATTACAGTAATGAGAAACATTACACCGAATTTGAAGGATCAGGTTTCCTTTTGTAGTCCACTTCTAAAATATTTTCTATCAGAAACAGGGTGACTGAAGAACTTTTTTCCCATATTCGCATTACACAGCTTATTTTCCTTATTCTTCTGTTTGAATGGCTGACATCTGAAAGCTCTGTTTCCCAAATTTCCCTATTTTATGTCCATACCTTTATTCTAAGATACCTTATTTTTTCATGCCACTTCAAGTGAATGTTTCCACGATATTTACTTATTCTGATACTTGACTATACTCTATAATACTATGAATTATTATGAATATCTATTATTACTGATTTGTTTAGCTCAGTGTACAAAACTGTGTCAGACAAGATTCAAACACTGCTATACTGAAGTCCTTCATTTACCATCTTGGAGTTTCAGACAATGGGATGCATGATAGGTATTTTGTGGCTTGTCTTGGCATCTTAGACTTTGCTCACTTTTCCCTTCTATTTGACCTTTTTCGTTCTTCATATATTCAGGGTGGCTTAGAGAAAGCTTTGGACCTGGTTCCTCTGTGTAGATTCCAGCTGTCAACACTGCTTCAGGATTACCATCAGCACTGAAGGATGCTTGCTCAGAACAGGTAATTCTCCTGTAGTCTTCCCCAAATCTGCCCTCTGGTGATGTTTATTAAAAGAATAAAAGTGTTAGGGAAGTCTGAAGGAGAATTTGTGAATTTTTTAAGGCATGGGCAAATAAAAGAACGCTAGTTGAAACTATTACTTCTCCTATTTTAATATTGTGTTTCCCTCAGTGAAGATGCTTGTCAAATTACCTGTAATCCTTTTTGCCAGATCTAAGGCATTTCTAAGGCATCACTAACCAACAGTAGTTTCCACAAATTAGACTGACTAATCAATAATTTACGTTCCTTAGTGGAAAGGAACAAAGGCCTCTCTTGATTCTCATGGGAGTTTTACAGAAAACAGACAGGAAATGCTCATCATCAAGTGGAAAATGTACTGAAGAACTGAACTTGACAAAAATACCCTGAGCTTTAAATTAAAATCTCATTTGTAAGTCAAGAAAGAAGTTGTGTTCATGTGAAAATTAGAATGGTCCTGTTCAGAAAGGTGTGGGAGCATTTCCTGTTTTAGTTCTTTATTTAGCCAAATACAACAGAAATTGCTGGTGGTGCCTCTCCTCCTTCTAATTTAGAACCTAAAGTCAGACAGAGCTAAACTATCCTTCCACCATCAAGGTCTGTCTTTGAGCTCTTTTTCTCCTAAGGTCATTTGTTCACTTCCTTCTTGCTTTATTCATATTGGTTCCACAACCTCTCTCTCCTACCATAGGCTCAAGGCTCCATTCTGTGTCACTAACATCCCCATGGGCAGTTCCGGCAAAAGTGAAATGTGACATGGCTTACCATCACTCTTCTGCTGCTGTTTGTGGGATCAAATATTAATATACTCTCTCAGTTCCAAGGGTTCTACTCTCCTCTGGCACGTTACTCCGAAAAGATGCGTGAAACAATCATTTTACAAAACGTCCTGTGATTTGTGGTACAATTTTTAAAGCATCATTCAGCCACAGGATCTTACAGAATAATGATAGAACGATGCAAATAAAAATCAGCAGCAGAAACGTCAGCACACACCCTAAAAATAAAGGTACTGTAAAGATGAACTTAAAAATACATTCACCTTGTGCACAAGATACTCCTATGACAGATGTTGTGCCTTCGCTGCGGCTATATTGGCATGTTCTTTCCACTGCCTAGTCTGTGATTACAAACTGGAATATGATCTTGTGCACTTAAGGCACGATGGAAATTCAAGAGCTGTGTCAAATAAAGGGGCAAGGTTGAAATATTGATAACCTTGCAATATTGCTGGCCAAGCTAGAAAGCAAGAAGAGAATAATGCCTCCTCAGCTATCAAAAGTTCTCACCAACATTTAAAAATGAAAAATTCCTGTAACTTTGGAAAAAGTCATTCTGCTGAAACATCCTCCCTGCGTATGAAAACCTCCTGTTGAGCTACACTGGACTGCACTATTGTCCATTGCTATAATCTAAACATTACTATGACTTTCTCTTGTTTTGATCTCTTACTAAAATGTATCCATTCATTAAAAAAAGCCACAGCTTAAACGAGGCCAGACACCAACACACTGATTTGTACTCAGTTGACCAAATCTTTACAGAGCATATCAATGACCGTTCCTGCCTGAGACACTTGCCGTGTTCTTCCTTAGCATTCTCAGAAAACCCTTCACATACAAATATTGCAGTAACAGTTTGCCACAGATCCAATATACCTAATCCCAGGATTAATTTTGTATGCCCATCATTAGGGAAGCAAGATGGATTTAATAGCCCATTAGTCTTTCAGCATGATAATTTTCACGTCACTTAGCCTGCTGGGTTAATTGCTTTAAAATGGGTATTACTGACCTCAATCCCAGTGACAAACGGAAAATGTCTTATTCATCTCCCTAATGTACATTCTTAGACTCTTGTTTCTTTTGGTGCCATATTAGCCCATATTTAAGGGCTTACTGAATCAATGCCTTTCAGACATTATTATCCATTACTGGGCTTACCTGTAAGTTCTTGTTTTTTTGTATATAAAGAGAAACATTGCAACTGTAAGAAATCATTGTTTTACCTCCTTGTTAAGATATTAATTTTAATGCTAAAATCTGTGGCAGGTGCAGCAGGGATTAAGCACTTTTGGAATAAAGAGCTGGCCAGTATATTTCCAACCACAAAAGTCCAAGTCATTAAGAGGAGGGAATGAAGAGCAAATGTAGACAGAGAAGCTGTAAGAATGGAAATTCAGGTCCTAGAGAAACAGAAAAAAAATTCTATCAGGAGAAAGAAAACCTAAGAGTAAAGCTGAAGGGTAGAGTTTTTCTTCCTGTGTATTATTTGTGTTTTTTTCCCTTAGTAATTTAGATAAAATGAAAGCCGTCTGCTTAGAGGAAACCAGTGCTATCTGTGAGCAGCAAAAAATAGAATACGAGAGAGAGGAAGAGCAGCACGAGTTATGTTATCACTTGCAAAGAGGTGAAACAGGGCGGGAAGTAAATGTAGCCAGTTTTTAGACCTATACGTGTCAGCAGTGTAACACATACGTTTATACATAGCAGTTTTATTTCTCAAGCACCGGTTCCTATGGGAAACGAGCTGTTAAGATTTACGTGCTTGCTTAGAGGAACCTGAGATTTGGAACAGATGTGCTCAGTCTCTAGAAGAACCCAAATCCCACAGAGCTTATGGATATTTTTAAGAGAGTATCCTCACAAGCCTCTGAAGTCTCACTACCTCTTTTCCTGGGATAAATCTGCTTTATAAAACAGAATGAAGAGGCTTGGTATCTTTAAAAAGTGGTTTCTAAACAAAGTTATGTTAGCAAAGGTAATTTCTAGCATAAGCCCATCTTAGTGCTCAGCATGAATAATGTCAGAACTGCTTCTTCATTAAACAAATCAGAGCATGCCGTAATGCAACGTGAAATCCATAAGGCTCCTACTGAACTTTAACAGTACCAGAGTTTGTTTTTCCCTGGCAGCTCAGTTCTACATTTTAATGACAATGGCAACTTAGACCTTAAATTTTATTGGTTTTATTTACAACTGTTCCTAGGTGATATTCATGCCAGTACATTCACATCACAAGCAGTTTAAGTTCGACATTCTTGCTTCCCTTTGCCTCACATTAAAACAAGCCCCAAAGGTTCGCAGCAACCCTGATACAGGTGTTGTGGCTGATCATTGCTGTCCAAAGTTTTTTTCCAGGAAAAAAAAAAAAAAAAGTTGTTTTTTAACCTTTAAACTTTTGTTTTTTATAAATGTAGGTCATCCACTGTAGGATGTTTAGAACACTGGCAAATCTCCGATGTTAGCATGTTTTGCAGAAGGCAAAAAAAGGAAACCTTCTGAATAACAAGGATATCAGCATTTCAGAGAGAAGTGAAAAATTAGAGGAAGCAGTGCAAATTTCGTCCTCATAAGACTGGAACCATTCTGTGTTTACTTTTAAGAATGCTATTTAAGTGTTTGTGATTATTTAATGACTAAGTTTGTTTTCCAGTATGAACAGCTCCTGCCATCTGTATTAGAAAAATTTGAAGCCATTGCATTATATTCTGGGTTTAAAACCTAGGACTGGCCGATCAGATCATGTAAATCAACGTATCCAGAGAAATCTGAGGAGGAAATGCCAAATTATTGATGCTGAACACCTCGTCCTACATTTGTTTAACTAAAACGATGAGGAAAATACAGCAGATCAGATCTTGCTGCTACAAAATCTAGAGCTAACATATGTAGTGACGTCAGGGGTGCAAACTTGACCCTAAGTGCATTGCACTGGGAATCATTAAACCGTTAAAAGATTTTAATCACGCAGTGTTGCCAGGCAGTTTTGCAAATTAAATCACCAAATTATAAAGTACGGTGATCATTTTTTTTTTCTTTTTCTTTTTTTTTTTGCACGTTTTTTGCGTGCTGCTGAAATCTATTCCTTTAGGCACTTCTGTAAGGAACAAACAAGTATTTTGTAGATTAGTGGCAGGTCCGAGTTGAAGCCAGAGCCAAGGGTTCCTCAAGGATATCAGCAGACATCCGTGACTGCTGCCTCTGTTTCTTTTCCTTTGACGAGGAGTGTCCAGTCCGGCACTGACGGCCGAATTCCCAAGGGGAAACCGTGCGCTTTTTATCTCTGTGACAATGTCCTCCTCACAAACCCTGCTGCCTTGGGAGACTCACGCTGGCAGTTGCCACGGAGCCCTTGTGAAGCACCGGCCCGTGCCCTGCCAGCTACCCCTGCCTGTGGAAAACGCCTCTGCGCGGGGGGTTCAGCGAGGCTTTGCTGAGCCTCACGCGGGCCCTGCTTTCAGCTCAGACCCTGCTCTCGCGAGCCTCCGCAACGGCAGTTTCGGGCTTTCGGGAGACGAGGGGAATTTGGAGGTGCAGAGGCAGCGTGGGGGCCAGGCCCGTGTTTGGCGTTCGACGGCACGGAGCCCTCTCCCCAGCAGACCCGAGCCCGCTTCGCGACCCGGGGGGCTGCGGGCCGTACGGCGCCCGGCGGGCAGCAGCCACCGGCCGGGCCCCTCCTGCCCCGCGAGGGGCGAACCGCAGAGCTTGTGGCGCCGGCAGCGCCCGCGGCACGGCTCCTCCGCGGGGTCGCGCCGGGTGACACGGCCCCGCCCCCGGCCCGGGGCGGCGGCGGGAGGGGAGTGCGACCTCCCGCGCGAGAGGGGGCGCTGCCGCGGGGAGCGGGGAGCGCCGCCGCCATCTCCTTCTCTGATCTCATAAAGGTGTCGCGCAGGTTCCGCCCGGGCTCGTCATTCAGCTGCCCCGGGCCCGGCGCTGCCGCCGGCCTCCTCCGCGGCGCGGCGCGGCGCGGCGCGGCCCGGCCCACCTTCCCCCCACCCCTCCCCGCGTCTGCCCTCCCGCCCTCCCTTGCTCGCGGTGCCG
>WBNH01002957.1:506620-538413 GCA_013401255.1 Urocolius indicus | reverse complement strand
GCCGGGCCGGGCCGTGCCGTGCCGTGCCGTGCCGTGCCGTGCCGCGCCGCGCCGTGCCGTGCCGTGCCGTGCCGTGCCGGGCCATCCCCTCGCCGGCGGGGCCATGGCCGCGAGCGCCAAGCGGAAGCAGGAGGAGAAGCACCTGAAGCTGCTGCGGGAGATGAGCAGCCTCCCGCCCAACCGCAAGTGCTTCGACTGCGACCAGCGCGGCCCCACCTACACCGACATGACGGTGGGCAGCTTCGTGTGCACCTCCTGCTCCGGCATCCTGTGAGTGCGGGCGGCGGGGGCCTCCGGCTCCATCCCTCCGTGTCGGACTGGGGCGGCGGCGAAGCGAAGCGCTGCGCGGGGTGTGCAGCGCCTCCGGCTGCGCCCGGCCGCTGGGTCAGCCGCGGCGGAGCGGAGCGGAGCGGGCGGGGGCTGTGCTGCGGGGGCACGGCAAAGCGGGCGGTTTGCGCCAGGGCAGTCGCTAAAGATCCCCCTGGGAGCCTGTGGTCTGGGGGTGACGCTTGCTGGTGTGAGTGGGGCTGAGAGCGTGGCCCGGTGGGCAGCGGCAGCCCGGAGTTCGTCTGTTCCTTGGGAGGTGTTTCCATGCCAGTAGGGAGTGTTAGCGCTTAGCCACGGCAGGCCCCGGCAGAGGGGAGCGCCTCCAGCCACCCCCCTGGAAATCGTTGGAAGTGTGGTTAACTGAACAAATTTTGAGGGAATACTTTTGGGAAGGGGGCACGTGGCTGAACAGCTCGCTTTCATGACAGCGAAGAAGACGCGGGGAGACGAACTGTCGAGAATATCGAGTTTGATGTTCATTATCTTACTATAACATTAAGTCGCTAGCCTAATCTTTTGTGTATCAAATTATACTCCACAGTAGTTTGTAAGGCAACTCTTCAAACTCTTAATTTAGAGGATAAACTCTAGCCTTAATAGTTTAATATACTTGACCAGAAAAGTAATAGAAGTGGTTTTTTTTTTCTTGCATCTGATACTTCCTACAAGCTATATATATATTTATAAACCTTGGAAAGCATTGGTTCTGGTAAAGTGGATTGCATTTTTCCTGTTCCTCATTCCTACATGGGCCTCCTCACTACTCCTCCCTTTTCCACCCTTCCTCCTCCAAGATAGTGTGTATGAAACTAAGCGTTGAGGTCAGTCAGTTCTGAATTTCACTTATGTGTGTGTAACTTGTGGGAAAATTCCCTGCTGTCTCTAGTGTTACTGTTTCTGTAGCTAAATCTCTTTTACTGGTTTGTGTTTCTGTGGCATTGTGCCTATGGAATGGAGCAGGATCAGAGTGGCCAAAGTAAGTAATAAATACTTTGTCAAAGGATATAGGTTTGTGTTTGTAAGTCTTTTTAAGATCGTAAAAGGCATTCAGGAGCCTGAACTAATCTCTTTTCCCTTACTAAAAAGACTGAAGTACCCCAAAGAGGCCTTCCAAGTCAAGTCTGATCTTTTAGAACAAAGTTGACAATTGCATTGAGATTCAAAACAAAGCAAACATGTTAGTTCTGTGCTGAATTTACCTGGAACAAACTGCCTTTTATACTGATAGACACCTAATTAGTCTTGGGTTTTTTTTTTTTTTTTCTTGTTCCACTTTTTGCAGACTCTTGAACGGGCTTTCTGCAAATACAGAAAATGAATTCAGGTTGTGGAACTGAAAAGCGACTCTAGTTTTTGACGTATACGTGCTGCTTAACCAGCCAGCTCTGGCTATTGTTTGCTCTGTTAGCAAACTGTTATTTGTGCTGGCATGTGAAACTATTTTAAGCTGCTGCACAGAGCTTATTTAATGATTGCACATGTTCTTGCTGGTTAAACTGACAGCATGACAAATCTGCTCTGTGAGAATATTTTCCTTTATTTTTGAGACTTCTTGACCTTAATAGACAAATATATCGGGAGTGATGCTTAGCGTGGGTTCAGTATGGTTTGTTTCTTTTATCTGTTGGCTGGAAGGTACCAACTGCTGAAGTCCATAGTCCATGTCACAGTAACCAAAAGGACATACACGCAGTGAAACAGTAAGCAACCAGGGAACAGCTGTCACTTGCTGTTAAGTTGGCCATCGTTTGGATGTTACCATGCTTTGAAAAGGAAGACTTTTTCCAAAGAAAAGCTGTGTATATGTATTCTAATAAAATGTAAATAGCTCTTTCCTTCTAAATACACAGTGCTTTTGTGTTGCTATAAAAAGAAGCAACAAACAACATTTTTAGCTGTTGCAGCTAGTAACACCTACACTTAAAGCTAGAGTAAAAGACTGTAAAGGACTGTTAAGAGCCCTTGAAGCTTTCTTCAAGTAAATTTGGGCTCATTCGTTCATGTTGACTTGAAAATGCTCTCATAAATTGGGAGTGCAAGATCACAAGTATTGGTCAACACCTTGGAACATAACCAGTAGGATATTTTTTGTTAGTGATGAGACAGTGTAGAGGTAGGTCATGTCTGTTTCGTAACCAGAAACTGTTATTTGTAGCACTTTTATCAGAGTAGTCCTTCATAACTTGTTTATTTCCAATGCTTTTCACTGTAGAATTCCACAGCTGAGGGAAATGACTTGTGAAGAAACCATATCATGGCAAATAAGTGTAAAAGTGCTGCTGCTTCTATAGTTCTTAATGGCTGCTTGTATTCTGCCTCATAATACTTGTTTTACTATATGGATTTAATAATATTATTACTTTATCGTGTTTTATGAATGACTTCCATTGCTGCTGGTTTTAATTATTTTTCTTTTTTCTAGTGTGGTACAGGTAGTATTCTTGAGGTCAAGTAGACTGGTTTTCTCAAGTATGAAGTGCATAATGCAAGATTAAAATGCTAGTACATTAACAAAAGTCCTTCAGAAAGGTTTCTCAATTGATTAAAAGTGGTTGCTAACATTGATATCATCTTAGACAGGCATGTTGTGCTAGATACAGTTAACTCTCAAGTTTTAAAATCCGAAATCTTAACTTTTGGCGGGGGGGCAAGTTTTTGGAAGTGTTTATTCATTGCCCTGGCAATGACAGTCTCTTCAAACCCAAAAGTTTCACACTGGCTCCATCCTTAATTTCCACTAAGGATTCTGTGTGGAAAGAAAGCGATGTTACTTATTGCTAGGTTTTAGTTAAAAAAAAATTAACGTTTTCTTAACTGTTTCCAAAAATAGTACATCTGACTTGATCAAGTACCGCTAAAAGTGAGGGGGAACTAGTGTCTTTGCTACAAAAGTCTTTTTCTGGCTTTAGTGTTGAAAGTGCAACTTGTCAAGTTAAAAGTAGGAATAACGTACTTTTCTATAATACCTGGATTTTAAGTCTTCTCATCAGATTGAGTTTACCAGAGCAGAATTTTTGCTGTGCAAAATGGTACGTGTAGGAGAAAGTTCTTGATATGGATAGTGGCTTCCTTTTAAAATACCTTTGCTTGTCCTTTGTGTTTAAATTCTCTATGTGGAGAATTAACACACTATCATCACACAAAATGTGCCTATTTAATCTTCCTGGTGTTGGACAAAGAATATAGGATATGAAGAAATATCCACACAATAATTTCTTCCCCAAGAGTGTGTCCTAAAGGAGCAGTCTTCTCGGGTCAAGGATTACAGCAATACAAAACCAGAGCACTTCTTTTTATTGTAGCTAAACTCATTCTTGGGAAATGTTGACAGAGGATTACGTTGGTAGCTATGTCTATTGTGTTTCTGATACTGCTGTGTGTCCTGATGACAGTGATGTACTTCCTTTTTGTCTTACCAGTGCCTCTTTGCCTTGCTTCTCGGCTGCCTGTGTGTATATTTTGCTTTCAAGTACTTCTCTGCCACACCTGATCAGCCCCTTCCTAAGTTCCATAAAAGTAAAGTGTTTTTAAATTCTCAAATGGAAAATACTCTTTTTTTGACTAAGAGTACACTCCCTTAAGTTTGGTCTTATTGATTTTTTTTTTTATTATTATTATTTAATCTTACTCTTTAATAACTACTGATGTGAGAATTGGGACACTCCTTCTACGCTTTCACTTGCTGCCACCCACTTCACTCTCCCCATACAAACTTACTGAGGAAGTGTCTTGTTCAGATGTTTGCGCTTCTGGCTTCTGTCAGGAAGGAAGAACAAAGAGTGTTTAGAATATATAGTTACTGTAGAGACTGCTAAAGCTCTTTTATGCTGTTTCTTACAGTTATTGAATAAATCACGTGGCCTTCTTTTGGTGGCTCATAATATTCCTAGTTGAACTTTTCAATTGAAAATTTTTCTGTCTAAGGGCCTTCTGTGTCAACTCTACTGGAGGATTTGCCAGCAGATACTAGCAACAAACTACAAAAGAAATCTCTATGTAATGGTAGTAAATTATTGTCCCTTTCCTCAAAGAAGTTTTGCAGAAATTAAAATGGTTTAAATACACAGTGTTAGAGTGAAGGTGGTTCTGGTTGTGCTGGCATGACTTGACAGTCTTTTTCTTTCTTTTTTCTTTTCCTTTGGAGCATGTTTGGAAAATGGCTCCATGTGTTATTTGCATGTGTATATATATATATTTTTTTTTTTTTTTAAAGAGTATTTCCTATATTACTGTATTTCTTGATTTTGGTGTCATGACCCGAGACAAAGAAAATGTCTATACCGCAGTGAATGCAGTGCAGTTCAGAAAGGACATTTGCTTTTTTTTTTTCTTAAGAAAAAAGTTAAATTAACCTTGACTGTGCCTCTAAATGTGCGTGTAAGCCTTTTTGCAGTTAAAAATAAATGAGCTTGTGAGATGGTGGAGGGTCTCCAGGGAGGTCTGCAAGTATCAGGAGTGGCCAGTACTGCTTATATTCTCTTTTACTAGTAACAATAACATAGAAAAAGCTAACAAATGCTGTGACATTGGGTTTTACAAAGCTTGTTTTCCATACACCTGGGAGTGTAGGGTGCGCCATGATGGCTTGGCATTTGACTTGCCTCATTAACTTCCTGCCTCGTGGAGGATCAGGTGTTGCTGGCTCAGGCTCGAGATCCTGTTAAAATTTGATACTAGGGTACACTAGCAGTATTGAGTGGCCATCTGCCCACCAATCCTCCCGTGGAACTGACCCTCTAGTCTAGCAGAGCCCACTCTTTAAATTTTTCCCCTCTCACTCAGCCCTGGCCCTGGCAGACAACTTTACTGACATTTGTTTGAGTATGGGAATGGCTGCTCTGCCAACAATCACAACTTCAACCATAATTTGCTACTAAATTATGTTAGTAACAAATGTTCAGTGCTCATTGACAGTGTTTTGAATGTTTCATGTTTCAGTTGCCAGACTTGAGTATCTGTGTCAGCAGCCTTAAAGCTTCCTTTGTTTGTGGGAGCACCGGTTTTAACAAGGCTCTGTGAAGAACAGATCTCATGTTCTGCACATGTTCTTGTAGCTGCCCCTGTGATAGACTGTGTCACTAGAAACTCTGACTAATTCAATGGATAGTCAGTGGAGGATACTCACAGAGCTGGAGGTTCTGGTCACAGTGCTATTGCACAGAACTAACCTTTGGTGATCATGAAGAGTTGGCAGCGATGAGTGGAATCTACATGTGGGATGTTGTATCTATGGTGTGCTGGGTAAGTGCAGATGGCAGAATAGTCTTCTCAGTCCTCTCTCCCAAGGGCCTCTTGGGAAATGGTTGCAATCTGAAATAAGTGCTGAGGTAGTGTTTAGTTGCTGTTTTCCTTAGATATTTAGTGGTAGAGAAAGGAGTAACTGGTACTATGGCATGAGGGCAGGTTGCAAATATTTGTTCAGAGTCAATTTAAATTTAGGTGTTATTAGTGTGGACTAAGTCACTATAATCTGTTTTGTCTCCTGTTAAATAGAGAATACTCTAAAACATTAGAACTGTGCAAAATGGTTGTCAAAAAGCATGTGGTAGATATGCTTTTCCTATAATAAAGAAGGTTAGCTAATTCCTCACAGAGATAATTGTACTTGGCTGGCTACCAGTAAGATTCCCTCATATGTAGATGAGTTGTTTCTGAATCATTTGGGTCATCAAGTAATTTCTGTAGGTAAGGAAGGGTATAAAATATCTTAGAGTTTTGAATTTAAGAGTAGCTTTCATGTTTAGGCTTGGTTCTTGAGTTCTGCTTCATAAATCTCGTTACTGTTCTGCTTTAGGGAGATTCTAGTCAGTTCATGGATATAATGCTATTGAAAGGGGCTCATGTCAGTGAGAAATCATTCAAATATAGGATTTTAGCTGTTCTAATAAAGTAATTTATCTAAGGAACATAATGCATATGTTCTGGGTTGTATTTGTATCTGTATAATGCAGCTTCTTGTGTTAAATTTCTTGTTCCAGTCTGGCATCCTACACTGTTCTAGCATCAGAGGGTGCTTTTTGTACACCTCCCTCCACCCCTTGCTGTATTAAACAAACAATAAAAATACTTGTATATACAGAACTGCAGCTTGACAGTTAACTTAATATTTATAGCTATTAAAGTTATGTTCAGGATTTCCACTCTTCCTGGACCGCTGATATGGTGATAATGTTCTCTTTCCTGATGTGAGACATCTGACACTCCTGTGTTGTGATCTGACCTTTAGGAGTGGGATAGATCTTCCTCTTTTAGCAGGAGATTGTAAAAGAAATGAGAATTCATCTTGTCCCACATCATTGATATAATGTGGAAATTGGGGAGCTTTGTAACTTGAACCTTAAAATTCTAGAGCAGTCTTCACTGGAGAGAGAGAGATAGAGATGTGCAGGAAATCCCTAGTTAGGCTGGACAAAATGTTGTCCTATGATTTAGATAAATTTACTGTTGTTGCTTAACTGAAGATATATCTTTGCTGATGTAAAGGCTTTGAAGAGCACTGGTGAATCAATGTAGCACATGTACTGCTAAAGTAACTTGTGCACTGCATTTAATTTACCAAGGCAGGTACAGTATAGTACTTATTTGTACAACAATTTTCCAGCAGAAGCTAGTGTGAAAGTTTAGATATACTAGCTGTGCTGAAAAACTTGTGACTGTTAGTGAATAATCCTAGCTTTTAGAATAGCCAGGAAGTAGGTTGCAACTATTGAACTGTGCACATAAGAATTCTTAATAGGACAAGAATAAATTGAACACCTAAGGTAGACAAAACCGCTTGTATTTACTGAAAAAGCAAGGGATGGTGATTGCCATATAATAAAATTGGATGGAAGGTATATATGTGAAATGCCAGGTGGATGCCAACTGTACTGTCACTTCATATGTGATTCTGCTGTGCTGCTTAGTGAACTGTAATTACTCGCATGCACAGACCAAGAAGGTAAGTTATTAAAAAAATAAGAAAAAATGAAAAAATACATTTTAACTGCATAGAACTCTTACAGAGTTTTAAAAGTTGTTTTAAATGAGTATTTACTTCCAAACAAGTTTAAGATAATACAATATTTTAGTAAGTGTTTATTTGTGTGTAAGTATGGGTTTGATTTATTACTAGATGAGATGTGGAATTGTTCATTTCCGTTTACCAAAGACTTTAATGTTTTTGAGACAAGAAATGATTTTGTTGATGGTTGAGTTGAATAAACTGTCTCAAACTCTCTCGCTATCCTTAATAAAACTTCTGCCTTTTTGTTCAAGTGCGAAATCATGGAGTCTAGAGATTTAGATTTGGCTTTGTGTAAAATTAATTCTCAAATGCCATTGGATTTGTATATGACTTCTGCTTTTAAGATAGTCAAGTTCTTAGCAAAATGTAATTGTGTATTAAGTGTTTCAAACACAGAATGTCTTAAATCTTTTTTCCAAAGTTGTAGCCTGAGAGTTAAGTGTAAGAACATGTAACATGTAAGAACACTACAGAGTGTTCTAATACTCATCTCTCAACTAAAAACGTGGAAACTTGTTTAATACAGTATCAGAGTTCTCTTATCGGTACAGTGTGAATGCAGGTGTCAAATTGAATTTGCAAGCTAAATGCACAACAGTTTTTTTCCCTGTTATACTTACTCAAAGTGCTTAAAATTTTTTTCTAGAGGTTGAGTCTGAGCTGTTAACATTGGGAACATCACATTTTTGTTGTGCACTGTTTTGATGGATGACAATTTAATTTATAGTTAGTGTTATTAGAATAATCAAGGGGTTTAAAGAAAACTACTGATCTTGTGATGTTAACTATTTTTATTTTCTAAAAGTAATCTGAGTAAGAATTACAGTTAAAGTGTAGTAATAAATATAAGCAATAAAGCTAACTTCTGTCAGCTGATTTGTTAGCCTTGTATTACATCCCTGGAAAGCTTCCTCCAGCTTCCTTTCTGGAAACTTTCTTTCCATATAAATAACCATAGAATTTTCTGTCCTTTGATATCTCATAGCTAATGGTTATTCATTTTTTTGTAAGATGGTATTGCAAAGATCTAGGCCTGTTTAATATGAATGTTAAACTAAGCCCGTTGTAGCGCCTGACTTGATGTCTCCACTGTTTGGCATACGTGGGATGGAATGTTCTTGTATCCTTTGAGCAAAACATGGCTTGATTTTAATTGTAAGTATTTGTGGGCAAAAGCAATAGTTAGCATGTATTTAGAGGAAAGACTTGAAAAGAAAGAAAGCTTTTTCTTATACTGGCACTGTTACTCAGCAGGGTTTTTCTCTGTGCTTGCAGATTTTGACTGAACTGGGTTTGACAATGTCAGGCTTTGACAGTACAAATGACCTGAGTTTGTTAGCCCCACTGCAGTGGCTTGTGGTGTGGATGGGAGAATGCTGCAAAACTTTGCTTAAGGCAGAGCTGCTGACATTTCAATTTATTGTATTACTAACAGCATCTCTCATTGAGAGCACAATAAAAACATTGTCTTTGAGCTCTGTTGCCGTTACTTCTGTAGTGTTCGGGAGGAGGAAGAAGAGAGACCCGTGGATGGAGGGGCAAAAAGTAAACTAGAAAAAGATGTAGAGAGGAAACGGGAAATATAGATTATGGCAAGAGAAAAAGAACCTGAGCTGGGGAGTTTGGCTTGAAGAAGCTAGTGAATGGGTAGAATTTAAAGTAAGAATAGGTTGAAGTGAGGGAGGAGTTGGAGGGAAAGCATGACAACAGAGGGGCCCCAAGATGAGAGATGAAGGGTAGAGGCAAGGGTGAACAAGTTTGGGGAAGCAGATTAAGATTTATTAAAACGTCTGTGTTTTCACAAATTTGCATAGAAAGTGTCAGGGTTTGTATGTGTAGTTGTGAACGTTGGTCTCCCCTAAAGCTCAATTATTTGACTTTGAATGCTGAATGTTATTTTTGAGGCGAGCTTATACCACTTGAAGTTGTATGTCAGTAGCAAAATGAGTGCGTTTTAGAGAATGCTTCTGAGTTTTAAACTCACTGTCATCCCGTTGTAATGTTAAAAGTGACTGATGACAGATTTCCTGATGATTACTGACTAAATACTTCTTGTTTCTTCTTTTAGACGGGGCTTGAATCCACCCCACAGAGTGAAGTCAATTTCAATGACTACTTTCACACAACAGGAAATAGAATTTCTGCAGAAACATGGAAATGAAGTAAGTATTATTTGAAGAATATCAAGTGGCTTTGTCACTTCAATATTGAACTTTAAAATACTACTTAAGGAGAACCTGATATTTCTTTTGTAGTGAAAAGTAGACAGAAGTCTTCCAAAGCCAATGTTATTTGAAGTGATTCTTCCAAAGAGCTTGTTTGACTTAGATAGCTGACCACCATAATATTATGTGTTATTGCCCAACCCAGACAATCTAGGTTGACATGACCAGTGTTTCTGATTTGATTTTTTCTTTTGCTTAAAGTGGTGTACATCTGCCTCTCTCTTTTTTCCTGCAAGCCCAGACCTTGAGACTGACTGCAGCAGTGTTTCATGGAAAAGCATACCATGACAAAAATAAATTTGTTGCTTGTAGCTGTGTAGGTGTCAGAGTCCTCTGGTAATTTCAATAGCCTCTTTAATTGAAGTGTCTCAGTGTTGAAGGTTCTTGAAGAGAGGAAGGGAAGGGAGAATTTTTGTACATTTAGAGTGGGGCAGCTTTGAAGACAAAGTTCTGGTGTACTGCCTTTTTGTTCTTAATAGATGAAAACTAACTTTGAAGTTGGATTAGCTCTATGGGGACGTGAAGCATGTAAACCCTGGATATGGCTATTGCTATCATCAGTTTGAAATCTGTATTTTAGTACTATACAGTACTTTAGATATAGCTTTTGCTTCTGTTTGGCATTAGAAAAAGTTACGTTTCACTTTGGATCTATATTCTGGTTTAGCAGAACTATTGATTGCAGGCTATAGAGTGTCATATCAACCTGTTCTTGTGAAGCACTGTGGGGATAAATCCCATCATTAGCTAAAATACTGTTTCTTAAACATGACCTATTTATAACTGTCAGATTGAAGAATTAGAATAGAAGTAGCAACTTCTTTTTCTGTCCTGGTAAATATGTGTGTTTTACTGAAATGACTGTTAGTGAATGATTCCTCTTGACAGAGATGGAACAAGTGCTAAACTTTTCCAGACATTATAAACTCCTTTTAATGGCTTTGACAAGTTTTTTTAAAGTAATTTTGGCATGTTAAAGCTGTGTGGTGCTGCATGTGTGTCCACGTGTGTGTGTGTGTATATATAAAAATATATATATATATAGAGAGAGAGAGAGAGAGAGAGAGCTGACTTTTTGCATAGGGAGAATAATTGTCTTTTGTGGATTTAGATATAGTATGTTGGAGTCTCCATAAAATTAGACTGTAAATTCCAACTTTGCCTTGTGTCTGTGTAAAGGAAAGTGTATGTGTGAAAATGTGTGCATTTTCCTGCATCTGTTCTAATTTCAGTCTTTCACTGAATCTAGAATGGCTAGAGAATGCTACCAGTTTCATTTTTAACTGATCTGGAACCATAAGCGGTCCCTACTCAGTTGATTAGTGTAGTAGTACTTCTCAGTATAGGCCTGACTAGTCTGCCAATCATAATGATTTAGTTGATAATTTATTACTGACATGAGTTCAGAGATCTCTGTACTGCTATACTGTGTTTCAAAAGCAGGAGTCTTTGTGTTTGTAGTACTTATTCCTGTAAGGTATTGCTACGATTTCATTGAGCTACCTCACAAATGAGGATGTCCTCCTGAGTTTGGTTTTGGGTTGTTGGATAGCAGTGCAGTGCCTTAGTTCTTAAAAATTGGTAGGTATTTGTAGTTGCAGATGGTAGACTTAACAGATGCTTTTAAATACTGAACAGAAGTGATACTGTTTTAAATACTGTTAGAAGTTTAAAACCTAATTAACTGTATTTTCCCTTTGTCGTGCTGTATGTTGGAGCAGTTAAATAAGCATTTTGCTTTCTCTTGTTAGTATTGCACTTAGGAATACTCACCTGCAGATAAGATAAAATCTTTTAAAATCTTTTAGTTTTCTGTTCAGCATAGGTGTCTCCTGTATAGATTAAGAAATGAAATTTTCTAGGATAAACTTGTTCAAACATGGTACATTCCAACACTTCAGAATGTGGATGTAATTGAGAGTAGCTTCTTCGCTCTCTGTACACCTTCAAGGAATGTCTTTTCCACAGGTAACTTGGAACTGTTTTGGATCAACGTTTACTTCAAGAAGAAAGTTGGGTATTTTTACTGTATTAGAAGACATCTATATTTTGGTGGTGTTTACACATCTGCAGATATAAGCAGATGTCCAGACTCTGGTTTTCCTAATGTTGGGGTTAGTTGTCTTTTTCCAGCGAGAATGGAGACATCTTCAAGCTGATATTCCTCAAATGTCTCCTGAAGCCCTTTTGAAGGCTAAGGATGATGCTGACTTACTGGATAGGATTTTACCCCTCCTTATTCTCCTCAAGAGCAACATATTTTCACACTGTATTTTCATGTTGGAAATAATGAGGGGAGAGAGTTATGGAGATGGCTCTGTTTTAATACTCATAATGAAATGATGCTAACATCCGTTAAGCCTTGGATTCAGTAGTGCAATGGTAGTAGAAAACGAGCTCACCATTTGTAGAAAGTGGAGGTGGTACTAGTCTCACGTTGTCATTAAAACTGTTAATATTTATTCAGCAGATTTCCCCTAAAGCTGAAAAATAGTATTATGAGGTAAACTAGTTACATAGTTAACTTTTCTACTACTTTTGGAAAGCAACAAATATTTTGAAAGCTTTCTGAATAACCTATTTCAATATACATGTTGTGGAAGATTATTTAGATGGTTTTGTATTTGGAAAGTCTGTGTTCCTCTGGGGATGGAAGACCATGTTTACCTGAGCTAATGGGTAGAATGCTCTGTGGGTATGTTCAGCTGCCTGAGATTAGTTTAACAGTGTTTTGGTTTGGTGCCAATTTCCCTGACTCCTTAGAGCACCTGTGCACCAGTAGCACTTGATAGCACCAGTTTCCTGCAGGTCTTGCAGAGCTAGTAGCAGCATGGGGCTGGTTCAGAGCTGGTGTTTGGCCTGACAAAAAGGCTTTCTACTTCTCTATGGTATGTGGCCTAGAAACCCTGTCATGGAAAGAGCAGTACTAAGCTGGAGCTGATGAGTCCTGACAGCATGAGCTGTGCTGTCAGGTGTCCTTGTAGTACATCCTTGGTTCTGCTAATACGATATAAAGATACATGAGCTGATTGTGTCTAGAACAATGTCTTTGTTAGCAGGATTTACTAGCTTGGATTCTGTGCTTATGAAAGCAACTATAGATTCTGGACCCAAACTGGCTTTGAAATCAATATATTGGCAGTTTAACATTCTTTTAACCTACAGAGATTAATGAATAATATTGACATCAGAACTGCTGAATTATTAAACAAAGCTATAACTTGCTTACATAAGGAAACTGTTTCCAAATCTTTCTTCCTGTGGTGAGTGTTATGTTTTGGAACATAGTTTTGTTGTGTGGTAATCTGAAGTTCTTTGCACTGTCAGCATTACATATGGTGCATAACTGAGGATATTTTATTTGGGGGGAGGGAGACAAGAAATCTAATTTGGCATTTACGAGGCTACTGAACGGTAATGTCTTGTTAGATCTTTTTAAACTACACTGGCATCTTCCTATGCAATGGTACGTCTGGGTCTAAACAAGAACTGCTGTAGGTCTAGTAGTGTGCTTTTTTTTTCCTTGTTGAAATGCAACTTCTACCAGGAGAAGTATTTTTCTTATAGCTTTTCCTTGCCATGTTGTCTTCACTGCATACAAGAGAAGGTGGCTTTGTGAGCAAAAACTTTAGTATTACTGGCCTAAATGAATTCTGATTATTCCTAACTAGCACAACTAGGCTCAAGTGTGGTGGCTTAATGGGTTTGTAAGCAAAACACCTTTATCTTTCCCATATCTGTCTTCCCATGCACACTGTTTCAGTGAAATAGTTAAGATATAGTCAAGTGTTGCTTGGTGGTTGAAGTGTGAAGCACTGGAGTAGAAATAACTGAAATCTCAGATCCTTTCAGGCTTTCTGCAAAATTTGATGGACACTACTGACTTTTTTCTTTTTTAGATGTTTTTTAGAGTATCTGTCTTCCCAACTTTAAAAATGTACACAACTCCCCTCATGGCAACAAACCTAGAAGCAAAACAAAAAGCTAAATGTGTGTGGAAAACAGGTATGTTTATATTAGCCTTTGAGCCCTGCCTGCAACTCCTAAAAGCACAAAAAAATTACTAGGAGGCTGGGTTTTCAACTAGAAGCCTTTCTGGTTAGCTTTATTTTTGTGGAGTACCAGTTGGGCAATGAATGGGAATGTTCCTTTCTGTCAAAGCTGATAAAAAGGGTAGTTACATTTGTAGTCCTACAGTTTAAAGTGTATAGAAAATAAGGTAAGTAAATATGGTTTTTCTAGAAAAAAAAGATTTCTCCCTCATAGCAGAATAGCTGTTGAGTTCAGATTTAGGGAAACCAATGATATGAAGAGAAATACAGGTAGGGAAATTATTATAATCACATACAATATGCACTTGGCCCAATTTCTCCTTTCAATGATATATTTAAGTTATGGCAACTCCGTTTCTGCTTTGCTACCTCCTGGGTTTTTATCTAGGTCAGGGTGAGCAGGTTGAAGCTAGTTGTGAGTCTCTTTCCCTCATGCTGTACTTACTGATCTAATTCTGAACTTACCAGTATCTAGTTGACAAATGTCTCATGACATGCCATTGGAGTTTGTTGGCAGAGAACAGGTACAGTTCTTCCCAAACCATTTGTGAAAGGATTTTCATGAGCTTTTGAATTTAATGAAAATAACTGTTGAATCTTACTTTCTACTTACTGTTACTTTACAAGGTAAAACTTTGCTTTATTTGTGGTACTTGACAGCTCCCAGTGTAGCAGAAACAGACAAAACTTCAAATTTTACTTCTGTCAACCCTTCAACAAAAGCAGACTTTCAAATGCTGCATGTGCTTAATTATTCTGAATCCAGTGCTGTCTCATTTTTCTTCTTGCTGTACTGGTGAACCAGTAGGACATGAAGTAATTATACTTTTCAGGAACAGTGGACAAAGATTATGGATTGTTGGATATATTCCACTGTTTCTAGGGGCTTCCACATAACTTGAATGTTTACTCTTGGCTCCAGCTTGCCAGGCTGTTCTCTAAGCAGAGCATTTTGTTTAATAGACCTTTTGGTTATCAAAACGAGAAGCGTAGCAAGGGATTTGGTGAAGGAACAGAGCTTCATAGCAGAGGATTTTTTGTGACGCTTCGCAAAAAGAAGAATATTAATATTAAATGGCTGAAGCAGAGCATCACCAAGAAGGTGGTGTGATGTAGGATTTCAGAAAGCCATAACATTTTTAGTCCTGACCCTTAATAGTAATGCTGTGTAACTTTGAGTTGGGTTGCATCTTCATGTATGTATCCTGGTGGGATAGGGAAGAGAATTGCAGAAAAAATTACCAGGTGCATTGAGATAAAAACAGTTCAATAATTATAAGGAAAAGGAAGATGAAAAAAACCACAAAAGCAAGGCAGGTAAGTGTTGCATAACACCTGCTGACTGATGCCCAGACTGTCCCTGAGCAGTGATCTACCCACCCCAGCCAACACTCCTAGTTTATATACTGGGCATGATGTTCTATGGTATGGAATGGTCCTTGGGCTAGTTTGGGTCAACTGTCCTGGCCATGCTCCCTCCCAGCTTCTTGTGCATGTTCTTGCTGACAGAGCATGAGAAACTGAAAAGTCTTTTACTTGAGATAAACACTACTTAGCAACAACTGAAACATCCCTGTGTTATCAACGTTATTCTCTCACTAAATCCAAAATATAGCACTGTACCAGCTACCAGGAAGAAAATCAACTGTATCCCAACCAAAACCAGGACAAAGTACTAGCTGTAAAAAGCAAAGGAGTGAGTAATTCTGTTGAAGTGGAGCTGAAGATGTATCATTAAACTTGGGCAGTAACATTTCCTGAATCAACTCTACAGATTTTCTTTATGAATGGATTAGAGAGATGTTTTAAAGTACATGTTCTTTGGGGTATGAGTTTCTCAAAGCATATGTTGTTCTTAATACTTGCATCTTTTGAAAATTACTTTATTGGTTGTTTTCTCAAATAACAAGTTTGTATTAGTAAACTAAGAAGCAAATTTTGTGCTTAGTAGAGGGACTGGTTGCTTAGAGTTCAGTTTCATGCAGATCCCTGTGCCCTTTACTGCCTTTCTGCACTCTTTTCCCACATTATGCAAGTAATGGCTGGGCAAGAGCCAGAACATGTTGTGAATAACTGTGTGCTAATTTGGTCAGGTGTCCTGCCTAGGCAGCTGTCAGGCCAGGCAGAAGGTGAAACTGACAGACATAAAACTAAAGTTGAAGTATTGGCAACTAAAGTGGCCCATCTGATTTTTCTGTACTTCCACTAATCTTTTTTTTTGTTACAATTAATATTTTAGAATCTAAAATACTGTCAAATTCAGACAGTGCATTTAAAAACTGTGATTAGTGGGAAGTAGTCAGAATACCAAATGCTGAGTGATTATTCCCCATCATAACTCAACAGGAAGTTATGGGGCATAAATTCCTTGATCTTTATGATAAGAGTAACTTTTACATAGCTTTGAAATACAAAATGTAATGGCCTGTTCAGTAGATATTCACATGTCTCAGCAAACTTTTCTATGCAGAAGTTTCATCACTGTTAGTGACTTTTTTAAAGACTGGCAAGATAACCATTAAAAAAAAAATGAACAGTTGTGTGATGAGTTCTGTCTCTGACAATAACATTTTTTTAATCTTAATTTCCAATTTTGATTTCATCCTATGGTATTGCACAGCACACTGTCATTGGCTTTTGTGTACATTGTTGGAAACTGTATAAAAGCTTGAAGCATAATCAATGCAGTGTTGTGGATCGCTGTCAAGTCAGATGATAGTAACAAAAGTATAGCTAGAAAGAGCGTACAGGTCACCAGCAAACAAGGAAGGACAGTGGGCCTTTTATTATGTTCTGAATGCTTGCTTTGAATGACTGCTGATATTCGAAGCATTGTGTGGTACTTTATACAGAACTAGACAAAACTGTGCCTTTTAGTAGTTACTTGTGTAATATTAAAGCTTTATAAAATTTGACTTTCTAAAGGACTTGTCTGTATTTAAGTTTTCTAAGAAACTGTACTTTCTCTGAGTTCTTCAGGTAAAAAACCCCAATAATTTGTGTCTTGTGTGCTAAAGTTTATCTTTTAACCTGTGTTTGTATAGCTACTGCTGTCAAATTCTGTTCAAATGAGAACATCTTGCTGAAGTGTACATGACTGTATATAGTTTCTTTGCTTGGTAGTTGTGTATTGTCGATTAATAATAGTGTTCTTTCTGCTACCACTAACAGAGAAGCAATAAATATTTCATTGTCTGCCAGGTCTAATGAAATAAATTATAGTGACTTAATGTATATTTCAGTTGTTAAAGCTTTTGTACTTAGGTATTTAGAAAAAATCAGTTGTTGCAGGAAGCATTTCTGGCAGCAGAAATTGCAGTGCAAGAGTTGAGGCCTTTGAGAAGCTTGCATCATTTTAAAACAACGGTGTGTTTGGAAAGCACAGTCCTCCTTTCGTATGTGTTTGCATCTTCATGGAACAGTTATCTACTATAGCTGCATAGTTGGTAAATGACTAAGTCACACAAGACCTCGTTTTCAATGATGATTTTTTTTCTTGTGGGAGCCGTGTGCAGTGGTCAGGAGGGCTTGAGACTATCTGACCTGCAGTCAGTTTTTTTCCTTTTCCCCTCACTGAATGCCTAGGCGCTTCAGGGTGCAGACGGAACTGAAAACTAGGAGAGAGAAAGGTGAAAACCTGGGTTATGGTTTGACTGTTGCTGTGAGCTGATCTCAGCACAGGCTTCAGTGATTCCAGTGACATGGTAACTGTGAGTTTCGTTGATCTGACTTGTTTTGGGTGGTAGGAGAAGGGGGAGTAACTTCCTGGCCTGGTATGGGTGGGGAAGAGGACCTTCTCCTTCATTCACTAGCATGTCTTAGACTGGATGCAAACCTGTTATCACAGTACTGTCCTGAGTGTTCTTCTGCTAGGTATGGGATAAAGTAGAATTTGTCCTATTGCTTCTCTGAAATTTGGTACAACTTTTTATTTTCTTCAGTGCTTTTCTGATATGTCATCCAATTCTGAAGTTGAGGTTGTGGGGGGACTGTGTAGACTTGGGTACTACCAGTTCCTGCTGCCAGATATTCTATATCTAGCCTCAAACAGGCCTTCTCTTCCTCTTAGTAATCATATGACCGCTAGATTTAGAACAAACTTGTGACTTCTTTTTTACTGTGTTTTTATCTTCTAATTTTGTATGAAGTATTAAACAAATATCTCCAGTTTGATTTCATCTATTGCTGTACTGCAAGTAATCATTGTTTAAATTCACAAACTCAAATCAGTGTATTGAACTTAACTCTTTTGTGGAATACTATTGCTGAATGAATGCCAAGTAACTGAGTTTATTTGAAGTAGGAACTACTTATCTAATTTTTAGACTGATATTTAAATTGTTAATTTAGACTCTTCTTTGATCATTAGATCTATTTACCATGGTTATTGATTGTATCCTGTAGATGACAATGAAGACTATGGAGTATTGGACATGCAAACAAACTATACAAAATTGAGATATAACCTATGAAAAATATGCTGCTTGTTTAATATCTGAAATCCTGAGCAATCTTTGAAATGACCTGTAAGACTTACCACACTTGACAACTAGTGCTTCTGGAGATGCTGAGTTGCTATAATTTTCAAGTTAGCTGGCCAGGTAAAGAAGAAAACCTCTCTGCAAAGGATGATATAGTAGAAGTACAACAGCCTCTACCTTGATTTGCCTACTTTCAGGGCAATTGATTTATGCAGCTCTTGCTTGTTAGAGCATGTACTTCCGCTCAGGATCATGGAGACAGTGTTGAAAACCTGACAGTATTGCAGGGATAGAGGACAACATTTGTAGGAGGTGTATGAGAGGTATTGTCAGGACTATTTCAGAAAAGATGTGGGAAGAAATGATATACATCATAAAAACAAAGCTTTTTGACTGCATGTCTCTGGAAGAAACCTGGCCTAAAATGGCAGAGTCTGTTTTTAGAGGGTAGCTAATGTTTAATGTTTTGTTTGGTTGCAAGTTTAGGTTACTTGATTAGTCTGTTTTGTTTAAAGAAAATGGGTTAAGAGTGACGAATCGTGTGTTTCCTTTAGTTTGAGTGAAGTTACCTTTCCTTCTGTTTTGGTCAGGAGTTGAAGGTGGACATGTTAAGAATTGTGTAACTGCTGCAACTTTTTTCTCACATTCAGAATTAGAAAGTTAAAGCAGAGTAAGACTACTTTTTGTCCTCTTATACCCTCAAAGGGATATGACACCTAGAAACTAGTATCATAGCGAGAAAGGCTCTTTAAAAAGAAGTTCCTACACTCTCAATAGTAGTCACAAGTATAAATACTAAACCTCACATCTTTTAAAAGTTATCATCAGGGCTTGTGGCTTATGACATCTATTGGAATAGTTTAAACCCTGAAGTACAAGTAAGGTAATTAAGTAGAGAAGAGTCTTGAAAATCACAAGTAGAAACTGGGTGCTTTGCCCACTTAATGGGTACATACTGCAGATATTTCGTTGAAGTGGTATCTGGTGGTGAAATTGGATGCTTGTATTTGTTTGCCCTCCTGTGACAGATGGTCTTTCAACTTTGTGTTTAGACCAGTACATGGTGCACCACACAGTTGTTAAAGCAGCTCAATTTGGAACCAAAAACATGGAGCCACACGCTTCTTAATTGTTGGATATATTAATAATTGTAAACTTAAATAGGTTTTGAATTAGGATATTTTCCCTGATTAATCTATCTGCTTTTTTTTGTTTATTAGGTATGCAAACAGATTTGGCTAGGCCTTTTTGATGATAGATCATCAGCAATTCCAGACTTCAGGGATCCACAGAAAGTAAAGGAATTTCTACAGGAAAAATATGAAAAGAAAAGATGGTGAGATAGTCCATCTTCACTTCTTGTCACAGAAAAAAAAAATTTGTGATTGTAAAGCTATTACCCTCGCATCCTTCATTGAGTGTTCCTTGTTGTGTTCTCTTTGGACTAGACTGCACAGTTCTGAAAAAAGCCTAGAAATCATCTTCCTGTAGAAGCTCTGTAACAGGAAAAAGAGAAGATAAATTATTTAAAGAAGTTTTTCAATGTGTCATTCATATTGATGGAACAGAAATGGCTTAAGGGGATGTCAACAACGGTGTAAATAAGGGTTTTGTGGGAGCTTATTAGGAGATGGGAAATGTGTGGTTTTTATTCAATAAGTGCTATAAAATACTGATGAACTTGGAATTCTAGTCCTTTTTAAAAATATATCTGCCTTATTTAAATAATGGATATTTGCAAATTAGTGATAGAATTTGTTGCGCAATCAGTGATTAAAATAGCAAGGCTGAGATCTAGTGGTTCTCAAACTGAGTCTTAAAACATTGACCAGAGCTTTTCATCTTGCAACAAAACTTGTTCTTTTTGAATGTAGGTATGTTCCTCCAGAACAAGCAAAGGTGGTGGCATCAGTCCATGCATCCATATCAGGGTCTTCTGCTAGTAGTACAAGCAGCACACCTGAGGTGAAGCCACTCAAATCTCTTTTAGGAGAAGCTGCACCCACACTGCACTTAAACAAGGGCACACCTAGCCAAGTGAGTAATGACAGAGCTGAAGAGACCCGAATTGTTTTAGTCTTTTAGTAGTGCAAGAATTCTTGCAACATCAACTGTTAATTTACAATATGATCTCTAAATACAGTTCCATGTATTTTTGTTGAAGTATACAAGTATTTGCAGATAAATTTCTAAATTAAGATTGTTTCTGTTTACCAAGTTGATTTTTTTTTTAATGGTTACTTTCAGTAAGCAGAGGTTTCCAGTGTGATTGGCAAGTGTAATATCTCTAGAGTTGGAACCTACTGGGATAGATTTTCATATTTTTTTTTTTTAAATTTGAAAACAAGGAAATGGCTGATACTGTTAATCATGAGTTTAATAGTGAAAATGTGGATGAACAGCATGCATGTTCACTATTACTTGCTCTGCATTCTGTAATTCTCATTGAATGGTGTGCAGGGAGGGTGTCTATGTTGTTACATAAAACCAAGCAACACTGTGCTTAGATTTTCAAGGAAAGATAGGGTTTAAAAAAATGTTTTAAATTTAGTTTACAAGCAACTCTTAAATGGACTTCAGACTCAAAAAGTAGAAATTTTCAGCCTGCTGGAAATAACTATTTCCTAACTTGTAGAATTAAGTTTTATTGGGTTTTTTGTACAGTATTCACAGCTTTAAATATGTAATTTTTGAAGTTGCATAATATGTTCCTACTTTTTTCTTCTAGGCCCTATTTATCAATGGAAATCTGCTGCAGCTTCTTAAAAAGCTGTCTTAGTACCACAAACACATTGTCTTCCTCATACTACCAGGAGGATGGTCTTTGCTGTATACAGCATCTTAAGCTTCAGGAACAAATGGCTTGTTAAAGAAATACACTTAGTCTGTTCTTCTAATAGTTTGCAAAAGTTGCTTGGTAAAATATCGGTTTTTTATATTAGCTAATTGAAATGTTGTTTGTAGTCTCCTGTTGTAGTTCGATCTCAAGGACAGCAGCAACAAGAAAAGAAACAATTTGACCTCCTCAGTGACCTTGGCTCAGATATCTTTGCTGCTGCTCCTCCTCAGTCAACTGCTACAGCAAATTTTGCTAACTTTGCACACTTCAACAGTCATACAGGTAAGTATTCTGAGCAGTGTGTCCCTTTTTAAATGTATAAATTGTAGCTTTAATTTTTGATTACTTTAGTCTAAACTTCTTCATGAGGTATGTGTAATTTCTGTGCCTTGAAAATGCTGTATTGCTAAATATTTCCTTTAGATCTTTATAAAAAGAACATTAGGTACATAAAGGCTGATGATCCTGCCTTTCGATGTGGGAGTTGCTATAGCTGCTTTCTATGATATGTATGATTAGACTGTTTCTGCCTACTACTGGATCTTTAAATTCTTTGGGGGAGACAGAGTGAGGGGATGAGTAACAATGTAGTGAGTAGCTGATATCAGACCTTCAATTTACTTTCTGAAAATTATTAGGAAGAGCATTTGTGGAAAGAAAATATACTCAAGGAAGTTCAAATGCATTGAGAGAAACTGTCAATTCATTAAAAGAAAAACAAAAGTTTCATCTTTTGAAAGAATGACCTCGTGTGTGTGTGTGTGTCTGAAAACTGAATTCTACCAGTGTGGGTAGTAAGCTTTGAGCATATGTATTGACTGAGGATGGGAGTAGGCCTTGAATTCTTTAAGAATTACTTCAGTAAAATATATTGATTCTTCAAGGTTTATTCTCAGCAAAAGATCTTGAGCCATAGAAGTGTATTCTAAAGAAAAAGTTGATTCTCTAGTCACTGAAGTATGTTGTTGCTAGCTTGCATTGTAACTGTGGGAAAGTACCTTTGTCTGCCTTGTCTGAATGGACTTTTCAATTAACTTTTCTGGGAGAGATTGTGATGCTGCTAAACCAATGAGAATGAGAGATTTCTTGCAAATCAGTCCTGAAATTGTTAACAGCTGAGAGGAAACATGGTAGAGGGGACTTAGTTCTATTCCTCAGGTGTTCCTTAAGTATCAAGGCTTTGTCAATCTTGTAAAAAAAAATTTGCAAAGTAATTGTCTGAATTCAGTAATAGAGAATAAGAGTTGCCAGTGCAGGGTATTTTGTCAAGTCCTTAGCAATATTAGTTATTATTAGCAATATTAGTCATCTCTTGGAGGTGTATTTCACTGGGAGAGGTTGAGCTGACTGGCAAATGTTGTACAATGTTATTAAAGAGGATGCAGAGATTTTTTTTTTTTTTTTTTTTCCAGTAACTTATTTCCAAACTTGTTGCTGAATGATTCTGTGTTTATATACATGTAATTACTCTTTGTGGGCTTCAGGAGATGAAAATTCCATTAAAACAATAATTCACTATTGTATTCCAAATCTTGGTAAAATTCCACTACATCTCTGCTGAGTAATTTTAAAAGGATAAAAGGGAATACAAACACTCAAGAATAAATATCATCTTACAAAAGAATCCACTAATGTCTGGTTGAAATAAGTGCTGAAAATCGATATTGATAGCAATACTCAGCTGTACTGACTAGTTTTCTGTTTTGGTAATTAGCCGTTGTCTTTCCCAAGACACTTCTCCAAAAGTTTTAAAAAGCAAATAATTTTCAGGGCTAGTCAGTTAGTTTCTGAGAGACAAAAATCTGATTCTGAGCATGTGATAGCTGAATGTGTGCAGCCTGGTTTATGTGAAGATATTTTTCTGACTTAGAGTTCTAGGAGAAAGCACTTGCAAGGCTTGTTCTGTATGCAGTAATGAAGGATAGTGTTAACTGAAATTAATAATGAAATGTCACAGGTTCTTCCCTTTGGAACACAAGGAGGATTGATCAGTTTTCCAGCTTTGGCAAAAATGAGCTTTAAATGCTCATTTAAGGAGCAGTGTAAACGTGATTTTTGTTAGTTATTGCATGCTACGGCAGAAGATGGAGGAACTATCACTTAGTCCACTACTTTCTTGAAGTTTATGGACTGGTGTTCTAGGGCTTGGTTTTAGCTATTCCTACAGGGGATGGACTTTTTAATATATACTCTATTGTTAACTAAAGAAATAACTGAAAAGCACCACTGAATTTTAAGGTCAAAAACCTCTTTGAGGGAGAAGATGTTTTACTCAGAAGAAGTAATTCTCCAGGGGGCAATAACTGTGTCATACTATTTTATTTTCAGTTTTGTAATTGAATGCATGTGGACTTCAGTGGGTTTTTTTATTTTTCAATATTTCAAGTCCTTATTCCACACAAACCTCACAGAGGAAACTACACAAAGACTAGGGGGACAGCTTGGATTGCCATGACTGGTGTTGTCATACTTGAGGTATCGTTAGCCAGTTAGCTTTTGTATTGCCTTATTTATCTGCAATCACAACAACAATTGTAAATCTGTGCCAAGCTGCAATCTGCTGCAATTCCTTAACTTACTTAGGGGGGGTTCTTGGGTTTCTGTGCGAAGAACTGAGTTTTGGAATTGCCAGTTCATCTTCCAAAACATAAGCAACACGTTCAGGTACAGGAAAGGACAAGTCTTACCTGGCCTTTACCCTTGTGCCACTTTTACACAGGTTTAAGCTTTACCGAATAAAGTAAAGAAAGATTAACATCTGAATACTCTGAAGAGGTCTTTACATCTCTACTCTTTTAACATATGCTTACTTGCAAATCACTCTTCCTGTGTCAGCTGATGCAATGCAATTCTTAAGTGGCCTGTAATATAATACATTCTACTTCTAAATCTAGACCTAAAATACATTTCATTTAAGATTCTTGGTGTAGTATTCTGTTTGAGTGGATAAAATTAAAAAATTTATCACAATTCTGAGTGACATTTATGTACTTAATTCTGTTTGGTTGACTAAAACAAGTAGTCCTTGTCCAAATGATGGTCAGGATGAAAGTGTTACTTTCATTTTGAAGCAAGGTACAATTGAATTTGTAATCTGTTTCTCATAGAAAGCTACTGGTATAAAAACAAAACAAAATGTGGAGTCTGTACGATGCTCTTTGAACTGATACAATGATATAATAATAGAAACTATTTTCTATGTTGCTTTTTTTTCTTGTATGCTTTAAAGGTGAAAAATTTAGGACAGAACTTTTCCAAGGCCTTGCTTTTTATCTAATTCGTTTTTCTTGCTTGTTGATTCGCACATGGTGGTTGGTTGATTTTTTTTTTTTGACTGGCTGCCAGGTGCCCCCCAGGCTGCTCTCTCATTCCCCTTCTTCAGCAGGATGAACAGACAAAATACAATGAAAAAAAACTTGAGTCAGGCTGATGACAGGAAAATCACTCACCAGTTACCATCATGGGCAAAACAGACTTGACGTGAAGAGGAGTAATTTATTGTTGTTTAGTATTAAAGCAGGATAGTAATTAATAAAACTAAAACCGCCTTCACCCCCTTTTTTCCAGGCTCAGTTTGACCTCTGCTTCTGTCTCCTTTTCTGAGCAGCACAGGGAATGAGGAGTTGTGGTCAGTTCATAACACTTCAGCCCTGCTATTCCTCCCTCCTCATGCTGTTCCCCTGTTCTATTCTGATGTTCCTGCCCCACAATGGGATACAGTCCTTCACAATCTTCAACATGGGCCTATCCTGTGGGCTGCAGTTCTTCAGGAACTGCTCCAGTATGGGCCTTTTCAATAGGGTATGATTCTTCAGGCATGGACTGCTCCAGCATGGATCCCTCAGGATCACAGTTCCTGCCAGAAAGCTGATCCTATGTGGGCTCCTCTATTAGACCCGCATCCTGCCAAAAGCATGGGCATTCCACAGACTGCAGCTTCCTTCAGGGCACCTCTGCCTGCTGTGTTGTGGGGTCTTTCACAGAATGCAATGAGGATATCTGCTCCACTGTGGCTCTCCCTGGGCTCCCTCCCACAGCCGCCTTCTTCACCCTGGTCATCTCCAAGGGTTGTAGGGGAATTTGTGCTCCAGTGCCTGAAGCACCTCCTCTTCCTTCCTCCTCACTGACCTTGTTGTCTGCAGGATTGTTTCTCTTGTGTTTTTTCTCACTTCCAACATAGCTGTTGCAGTGTTCTTTACCCTTTCTTAAATGTGCTACCAGAGGTGCCACCAGCATTGCTGATGGACTTAGCTTTGGGCAGCAGCAGGTCACTTGAGACGGTGGCTGAAACTGTCAGAAATGGGAGCAGCTTCTGATCTCTTCTTACAGGGGCTCCCCTTCCACCCCTCTGCAACCAAAACAATGCCATGTAAACCAGTATGTGTGCACAGTGGTATTGAGTAGAAACAAACCTCACCCTCTTTCGCAGTATCCTCTGTGAAGGGAAATACTTGTGCTTTCGTTTATATTAGCAGCATTGTGAAATACAATGCTTCGTATAAAAGTGTCTTTTTAGTTGATAAATCCCCAGTAGAGATGTTTTAAAAACACAAATTATGTGAAATGCTGCAAATTTTTGTTAGCATTATCTGGCCATGAAGTAACAGCACTTAATCTGCTTAACTTATTTTTTTTATATGTACTTAATCTGAAAAAATCCTCCTGAATAAACAAGTCTTGACTAAAAATTAGAATGTATTGCATCTATTATTCTATAAGATGTTTTGTGGGCTTTCTTTAGATAGTAACTCAAGCTACCTGTAAATGTGGGTTTGGTTTACATTTGATTAAAAACTTTATTTCCTTTACTCCTTGCTTATAACAGTGTTTATAACTTTCTGTGGAGCTTATCAGTTGGACATAAAATTTCTGTTGAATCTGTAAATGCTTTTGAATATCCATCTGTTTGAAATTAGATGGATGTTAAGTTTTATTTTCTCCTATAGCATGGCACAAAAGAAAGGCAAAAACCGACAGTGTTTGAAATTTCCTTGGGTTTTATTTTGTGGATAGAGTCTATGAATGCTATCTTCTTGACATTGGTATTGATTTTCCCTATTTCTGTACTCTAATTTTAGTTCTTTAAAAACTTGAATTTTCCAGTGAGATGAGTTTATAAACCTAGACAAAACTATTCAAGTGGTGGCCAACTAAATCTACCCAAGGAGGAAGCACATTGTATATGGGGAATTCAAATTGTTGGTATAAGAATGCTTGTTGCAAAATAACTAGTTAGTCCACAAATTCTAGTTTTGGAAGCTAGCATTTAGAATGATAACCTGGTTAGAGTTCTACAGATAAACCTCTAGTGTTTGTACTCTTCGGCTGTTTTTGTTCCTGACCAGCCACCACTGCAAGCACTGTAGGATTAAGCTGAACTGGACTTCATCAGGTCACACAGTTGTGAGGAGTAGCATGTGTGAGGAGAAAAGTAGCATTAACTGGTACAGCTTGATGAAGGTGGTTTGTGAAAGCTTGTTCGCAGGAAACTTTCAACTGTAGAATATCATGTTTATTTTTTTCATGTAAAAAGAAACTACAAGGTAGTACATAACCCTTGGAGACTGTCATGACCATGAATTCAGTTAATACATCTGTTTTGTGTTTATTTTCCATATCCATTAACGTGTTTTGTTCCTTTGCAATTTACAGCGCAGAACTCTGCAAATGCAGGTTTTGCAAACTTTGATGCATTTGAACAGTCTAGTGGCTCGAGTAATTTTGGAGGTTTCCCCACAGCAAGTCAGTCTTTTCAGCCCCAAAACACAGGTAGAACTCCTAGCACTCTTGATTAATACTTACTTGAAATAATCCTTACATTCTTGTTGGAAGGTTCTTGAGTTTATTTCTTACATCTGCCTGCTTTAATGCAATCAAGCCATCTGAAGCTCTGGGGAAACTCAAAATGAATTCCTTCTGTTTGCTGTTGATGTTTTTTCTTTTTTTTTCCTAATGCTACTCAGAAGTCTGATTTATGGCATTGTGTGTTTGTTAGCTCTACACTTGAAATAACTACAAAAAGAATAAACCATACTGCTTTTGATAACTGTTGAATTGACTCTTCATCTTGTAAGAGAAGTGTTTGAGTAGACCCAAAAGCACGTCACAATACCAAAAGTGTGTGTCTATGCTTATTTATTACATACACAAATGCTGGTACGTTTGACTTCATGTGTAGACCTACTGCTAAGATCTATGTTGCTTTTCTTTAATTTGATCATGCTTTAGAACTTCTGCTTGAGCTTACACTTGCTGTTTGTCTATATCTTTGGCTGACTGACTTTCTTTTCCTTTTTTTTTCTTTTGAGTGTGGTGTCGTTTTAAACTTCTTTTCAAATTTTCTTTCTCCCTTCTTATGTTAACTTTAACCCACACACAATTTCTGGCTGTCCAGCGTTCAGAACGCTTTCATCTAGCTGCAGTTTTGGTGAATTTACTTCAGCTTTTCCTCTCCAGGCTGTACACAGTAAGTTCCACGCAGTGGAAAACTCAGCTTGCTTCATTTTCTGCCATTGTAGTATAGCATTTTCATTCCTGCTGTTGTGTATGTTTTTAACTTATTGATTGTGCTATTGGAGAGTCACATGTTCTGCAGTGTGAGTGGAATCTTCAACCAAACCTTATAAAATGTGAATCACTTAATGGAGAAACTCATTTTAAATTTAAGTATATGACCTGCCCAGATTAAACTGTCTGGACACCGAAGAGATGGAAGCTCATGGTTTGTTTGAACTGAAGTTCAGTTGTGTGGGACTAAGTCATATTTTTAAAATCAATTTATGTATCTCTGTCAATACAGATTTTGTATAAAAAGATCAGTGTTGTGTCTTCCATCTCACCTCTTTCCTGATTGAATGTAATCTAAAAAATCTGAGAACAGAGAACCAAACTGTCTCAACCTTAACATGGAATCGTACCACTTTTGGACTTCTGGGCACTGTTTTTTTGCGTAGAATGATGACTGGCATCTGAAATGGTTTAACATTGTACGTTTAAGTAAATGCCAAGAGTTAGCTGTTCATTAGACATATGACAGGAAAGTGAGGCTTCTGTATTTTGAATACTAAAAATTCAGACACTTATTTTTCTAACAAAATATTATTCTTTAAATAACAGCTGTTCCAGACCAAAAGCTTTTATCCCAATCATAATTTGAAGTTAAGAGTCTTTTTGTCCTTAACCTGCAGACTGAAAAGTGTAAAAAAAAAAAAAAAAAAAAAAAAACCCCAAAACATTTTTCTGGTGATCCAGTGTAACCTTGAAGGAAATGGGAAAGGATCTTAAGTGTGTGGGGTGGGACGAGGGAACATGTTACCTTGTGTAACCATGGAATGTTGATCATGTTTAACTTAATTTGTTACAGGTGGAAGTGCTGGATCAGTGAATGCTAACTTTGCTCACTTTGATAACTTCCCCAAATCCTCCAGTGCTGATTTTGGAGCCTTCAATACTTCTCAGAGCAACACAACAGCAACTGTAGCCAGTAAAGCTGCAGTGAATAAACTGAATCTCCAGTCAGCTGACAAATATGCAGCTCTGGCTAATTTAGATAATATCTTCAGTGCAGGGCAAGGTATTTTTTCTTTGACATGTTTATTCTACATGTGTATGCATAGCACAAGGACGGCTGTGCTTGTCAAAATAGTAACTATTTCAAAATGTCCTTAAGTTCTAAGTGGAATTTCATGTCAGTGTACGTGTAATGGGCAAGGTGTTTAAGACTAACATCACTCCAAAAGGATGCCACCAGAAGACTGCTTTTTTTTGCAACCTACTACTTACCAAGTTGAATAACTCTAAGTGGAAATACCTATATAATTGCCACTGTAGTGATGAAAATATATTAATATATGTCTTATATTTTTGCTAAAGCTGGTGAAGGATCTCGAATGGAGAGCTACAGTTGTTGCAGAGAACTGCCAGAGTAGCTTTCCTGCCTCTCTGCCACAGAAAGTTTTGGCTGTAGTTTTTTAGAAACTAGTAGCAGTGATACTTGGTTTTAGTTGATTTTGAATTGAGAAAGAAAAATAGTTATTCTGCACCTGTTTTATCCTCAAATGGTGTAGAAAATCTTGTATTGCTTTTTAATGTAGAGCTTTGTTCCCAAATGGGTTATTTAAGGGTACATGTTATGTTAAATTTTCTAGTTGAAGATGATGGTAGTATTGAGACATTTTCCAGAGAAACCAGAGGCTCTTTGGAACTGCAGAGTGTCTACAGAAGCATGACACTTTAATAGCTAATTACTTGTCAAACTGTGAGGTTTTTTTCCTCTATGCCCTAGTGCATGTTTAGCTCTTAGGTCTGAAACTTAAAATTGTCCGTCAGCTTTCATTTAGTTCTCAACATTGGTAGGGCAGAAAATGGAACAGTCTTCATCATTTTTAATCTGGTTTCTTTTTTTTCCAGGTGGCAGTGAGCAAGGAAGTGGCTTCAGTACAGTAGTGTCAGCATCAGCAGGTCCTGCATTGTCAGCCCCAAGTCAGTCAAGTGCATCTTCAGACAAGTATGCAGCTCTGGCAGAATTAGACAGTGTGTTCAGCTCCACAGGAACCTCTAGCAATGCCTATACTTCCACCAGTAACGTTAGCAGGTATGTTGTTAGAAGCAGCTGACTTTCTACATTGACTTCAGCAATATGTGGAAAAGGAGCTCAAAAGTTGTCTCTCAAATCTGACTTTATTGGTTATCAAAATGGATTAAGTGAACTTGGAGGCAGTACTGAAATGGCAGTCTTTGATTCCAGTGATAGTAGTACTATCTGAAGGAGTATTAGAAGATAAGAGTACTTTCTGTCAGCAGAATGTTTTCTGCACCTTTTCAGTTATTACATGCTAAACTTGTTAGATGGTAACTTTCCTGCACAGAGTATTTGCATACACCCTGAAAATCATTGCAGCATCCCTGGCATTAAAAAAAACCAGTTCAGATATTAAGAATGTAAATGATACCAAGCACTTATTTTTTTTAGACTGTTAAAGTAATAAATACCAAACACCTGCTACAGCTCTGCTCAGTATTGCAAGTATCCCTAAAGCTTCTGCTTTGCAACCATTATGCTGCTGACCTCTGATCAATATTCTTTCTCCTGGTGGAGGTGACTTTTCATTGCCCAGCACTAGTTACAGTCTCTGACCCTGGCATCAGGGTCTCAGGTCCTGGCATCAGTTTTATTGCAGTTTGCAAACTGCACATAAGCTTTCCTTTTCTTTTACATGCCAACAGTAATTGTCGTGTTTAATTGTTGAACAAGCCATTCTGACTTCAGTGAATGTATGAATTATTTTCAGCAATGCTTTTGGAACAGTACCCGTGGCTGCTACTGCACAGACACAGCCTGCATCTTCAAGTGTGCCTGCTCCATTTGGAGGTATATGTGTTACTAACACTTTTTGTGGACTCTTAAGTAAACATTTTACTAATACTGATTTGATTGTGCTGTATTTTGACATAGTATTCAAGTTAATAAAGGATGCTGAAAAAGTTGTGATGCATTTAAAATTAAGCATTTTGTTATCGATTTCTAATTTAGACATTTCTGTATAAAAGCTGCATAAACCTTATGTGAGTCAGATTGGCTGTTTTTGAAAGACTTTACTAAAGAAATTATTTTTAATCTTTCAGCAACACCTTCCACAAATCCATTTGTAGCTGCCCCTGTTGCCCCAGTGGCACCTTCAACAAATCCATTCCAGACCAATAGCCGAGGAGCAACAGGTTAGGAAAAAAATCACTAAGCGTTTGAAAAACATTCTGTCAAAACTTGCATTAATTCTTTTTTGTAGCTTTGTAATTTGTTCCTTAAAGACTTTCTGTATTATCTGTTTCTAGTCTATTTGATATGTTATGTGTTTGCTCAATGTAGGGTGTAATATTTGAGTAGACTGCAGAAATCAACTTCAGTTTCTTATTTGAGATTAGTGATGTTTTCAATTGAGCCAATGACATAATTTTCCTGTTTCTGGCCCAGTCTTAGGATTTCAAATGGTGGCCATGAAAAAATGTCAGAATGATCTGAAACCAGGACAGTAGTATTAGGAGAACTTTAAATATTTCCTTCTCTTTCTCAAAAACTTCCGATGTGTTGTCTAATACAGTGTCATCAATGCATTGCAGGTGTTCTGGAGGTTCACCTTATTCCAGCACAGCCTCGATCAGCCCATGGCAAACAGGAGGTCTGTGTTTACACCCCTGGGACAGTTGACTCCAGGTGTACTGGACCAGGTGAACCTCTGGAATGCTTCCAATATACTGACACATATGCAACTGATACTATGTGGAATAAGTGGCTCACACTGATCAAACAATGGACTTGAATAGGAAACTCCAGTTGCCCAGTAATTTTAGAAGTGATCATGAACTGGCCACAAGGCAGAGATATGAGAACCTAACATATGTTGTCTGTAATCTCCTATAGTCTTGGAAGGTAATTTCCAAGACCTGTAATGTTGGCTTTGAGGCATACCTCATAGGAGATTGCCCTGAAATCGGAGATATTGAAAGCCCTGCTGCTAAGCTGATACACATGCTTTTTAAAATTTATTTATTTCAAAGCCTTGAAAGCCCTCAAAACTGAAGAGTTGGAGCTAGAACCAGGAAAGACAAGACTTTTGTTAGCCCTTGCCAGTCCACTTACTTGGTTTATCAGTGGTGTCCTTTATCTTGCCTTTGTAACTGTGGTTTTGGCCCATCAGGGAACAAAAGACCACGATTAGCCTCAAGTACGGAAGACTTAAGGATTGCTAAAGGGCAGGGAGGGCTTAATTGCCGCTTAAGGTGCAGGACAAAACAGACCAGGCTACTCGGCTTGGGGAAGAAAAACAGAAAATAATTTAATACCAACTAAAACACAAAACCCCAAAA
>WBNH01002957.1:441046-506344 GCA_013401255.1 Urocolius indicus | reverse complement strand
CCTCCATCCTGTACCACTCTTACACCTCCTGCCTGGCACCTCAAATTCCCGTCCCTAAATAGTGATCGCAGAGGCGCCAGATTGGCCCAGCCGGGCTGGGGGGTGGGTCTGAACCCAGGAGTCGGGGGAGAGTCTAAAAAACTTTTACCGGGTCTTCACTGCAACCCGCTTCCCCTGTTACTAAGCAAAAGCAACTCCTTGCTAAACCATGACAGTAACATTAAAGCGTATATTTAAATATCATCTTTACGCTCATGAAGTATATTAATTTTCCAGGGAAGAATTCTATAGAATTGTAATTCTTTAGACAAAACTTCATCACTTTCTAAAAACAAAACATACTTTTCTTTAGAACACTGAACTTGGATTTAGATAACAACTAGATTACGCCAATTTTCTTCTCCAAAGGCACTGCCGTATTTTGCACTTAATGCGTTAACTGGACTTTCACAGATTAAAATCTACTGATGTAGATGCATTTTAACATGTGAGTTGTGCTTTGCTCTATTTTAGGTAGGTTGAGTTAAACTGAGGAGGCTGAATTAAAACTAAACTGATCAAATTTGCATCTTCTGCTAAAATGATTGTTTTCAGTCCCTTTTGAGATACTATGCAGTTCAACTATTTAATGGCCAAAATAACTTTTTCCTTGTTTTAATCTCCTTCCTAACTCTTATATTTTGTATCATTGTTAAGAAGGTGTAGCCTCTTTAGCTAAGTGTGTTTGCATATGGCAACTCTATCCTTCCATCTTTTAAACTCCAATTCTTGGCTTGCAGAAGTTCCCTTTGGCAGCTATGCTGATATTATGTACTAGATGACAGAAAATTACAAAGTAGAGAAAATATTCTACTCTTTTCAGTGTAAAGTGTAAACCTGTAACTTGTCACATTATATTAAGCTTTTGTTCTGCATGAACTGTGCTATTTATTACCAGAGAGATCTATTTTGTACTATTTAATGGGTTTTTTTAATCTATTGCTGGTCATGTTACAGAGAAATTGTTTGGTTACATATATGTGTGTGTGTGTATATATATATATAACTAAGAAATGACTGTTTTCAAGAGTGTATAAATGATTTGACATTGTCTGGTCTCTTTGTGGCTTCCATAAGGCCTCTCGGGAGCAATGCACTCTCACATATTTCCTCAGGCTCATTTTGGTAGGTGGCCACATTTGGTATCGAGTTTCTTGTGGCTAATTGTTCTTGCTTGTAAAAGCTTATTGATAGCTATCTGGTTCTCTGCACATAGAATTTTGGATGACTTTCCGTTTTTCAAAATGGAATGGGTGTGGGTAGAGGGAGAGAAGAGCATATCACAGATAAGCGCTTGAGCAACTAAAACAAAACCATTATTGGTATCATCCATGGTAGCAATGTAATGCGAACAAGTTAAGTGACTCTTGAAGTTTCTACCAACAGTAGATTGATGCCTTTTGGGATATCCCAGGTCACTGGTGATTTTGTTGTGCCTCTGTCTGCTGTTTTAGCAAGTTTTCCTGTTGAGTAGCTTCTCTGCTAACTATAACTTGACAGTGGTGGTACATTAGCTTTGCACATACTTTGTCTACAGTTAATGTGTGTATCATGTCTTGCCCTTGAATACTTTTGGGGTAAATTTTTCAACTGATAAAGTTCCATTAAACAGATAATTTTTAATAAACTGTTGAGTTTACCTAAAATCTAACTAGTAACATTTCAAAAGAAAAGTCTTGTCTAATGTTTAACTGGAAGAAAATGCTTGGTGTCTGTGTGTGTTTGTACCAAAAAAACATTCTATGCCTTTCAATAATAACTCCCAAAAGACTGAATAATGGTTTTGTTCCTACATTTTTGCACTTGATGTGCTCCTATTAGTTTGCTGAACGCATGTGGAATTGCATATGAGCTGTGTGTTCTTGACTTGAAATGATCAGCAGAGAATCAGATGAGAAGTTTTGAGTTTTTTTTAAGTCTTCCCTCAACAATGTGAGCATTTGTAATAGGAAATTTGTGTGCAAATAACGTGCATGGTGAGAATTTCAAGTGGCGTTGAAGATGGGATGAAGAGAGAGGGGATGCATGTATCCCTTATGATTTTTTTTTTTTTTTGACTTGTAATTTCCTGCAATGCAGCTTGAAGTATAAAGATCCTTTAATGCTTTTCTCAGGAGGAGAAAAACAGAGGGACTTATGCTGCTTGAAAATGCTTGCTTCTGATGTGCACAGGCTCTTACCAGAAAAACTTTAAGGGAAGTTTATGATAACACAGAGAACACAAAAACCAATTTCCATTTCAGAAAGTAAATCTGAACGTGCTGGGTATAGTAAATCTTAAATTATGTTCATTTTTAAAATGCAGAAGTAAACTATGCACCTAGTTGGTGGTGATCTAAGCTAATGAGTCAGTTCAATGGCTGTAGAAATTAAACTTAACTTTAGTGTGGTCACTGAGACAGACATTAAGAGACTTTCCATAACATGACATTATAGTAATTTGTCTCATGAGAAGTGTTTTTTTGTTTTTTTTTTTTTTTGGTAGAAATAACTGAATGTTACTTTTTGCCTACCAGCAGCAACATTTGGTACTGCATCTATGAGCATGCCAGCAGGATTTGGAACTCCTGCCTCCTACAGTCTTCCTACTAGTTTTAGTGGCAACTTCCAGCAGCCCACGTTCCCAGCCCAGGCAGCTTTCCCTCAACAGACTGCTTTTGCTCAGCAGCCAAATGGTAGGTCTATAAATTTTTAGATAATCCTGTTTAAATCAAACATGGAGAAAATACCTAAGTTAGCACTAATGGGTGCATACTTACTTCTATGTGAACTGGATAACAATATTGATGAGGGGTTCCCACACTCTGTTTTGGCTCTGTAGCTGAGCTTTTTGGTTTGGCTGTGTGCAATGACAACAGTGCCATATTACCATAATCTGATCCTATAATTATAAGTATTCTCAAGCTTAAAGGGGTTTTATGGAAGAAGGATTGTTTTTTCTTTTTTGGAGTGTCTGCAACTGATTATAATACTTAGTCTAACTTCATAGAACACAGGCAAGAGGAAAATTGCGAAGTACCTTCTTCCTAAATTTAAATGATATAATAACATTGAAAAGAGCTGTGGATGTAGAAAATGGAAATTGATTGATTAGTTCTGGACAGTTACAAACAAACAAAAAGCCCACCTGTGTTTTTTTTAATGCTCACACTCCTGCAAAGAGTGCTTTGAAAATTGATTGTTAGTATTAATATTTGTCACTTATCTTTCCAAGGAGCAGGTTTTGCTGCATTTGGACAGGCAAAGCCTGTAGTAACTCCTTTTGGACAAGTTGCAGCTGTTGGAATATCTAGTAACCCTTTTATGGTAAGTAAATTGTTGCATGGTGTTGATATCTGTATGTCTGGAGAGGTATAATTTGTAACACTTGACTTAGACACACAAAAATACTTTTTTACTTCAAATAAGGGAAGACAGCATGGGAGTCTCCTGAATGCAGTTCAGAATTACAGTGACATGACATTTGTGAGATACCTCACATCAGAAGCAGCACATGTATACCCTGTTCTTCAGTAACTTGAAGAGAAACACCAAGAAGACCCCAAACCACACTGCAGTGTAAACCAGAAACATTTCCTAACATATTGATCTCTCTTGTAATATATCCTGCATTTATGACTTAAAATGTGGGAAAAAAAAAAGTCTTAAAGATTTATCTCATCTCATGTTTCATTTTTCCCCCAGGCTGGTGCACCAACAGGACAATTTCCAACAGGAAGCTCATCAACCAATCCTTTCTTATAGCCTTATAGACACTTTACCCAAAAGAACTCTTATGTGGTCACATAACATCTCTGCGCCTCTTGCACTGTTGTCTTGTTTCACTGATATTAGCTTTAAACACAAAAGAAGTCTTTAAGAAGTAAAAATAAAAGCCTGCATTGTGTACCTTAAAAAAAATTAAAAACAAAACACGAAAACCAAGCAAATCAACTCCTCCTCACGAGGTAATAATGTGCAAAACAGAGGGCTGTGGTAACATCCTTGAACCTGTGAACTGGCAGGTAAAAAGTAGCGGTATCATGTATATTAAAATTGGCTAATAAGTTATTGCAGATACCACATTCATTATGCTGCAGTACTGTACATACTTTTCTTAGAAAATAGCTATTTGTGCATATCAGTATTTGTAACTTTAACACATTGTTATGTGAAAAATGTTACTGGGAAATAGATCAGCCACTTTAAGGTGCTGTCATCTCTTGGAATGAATGAGCTACATCATTTTAACCATTGGTATTGGAAGTCATGAAGTTAAATTGAAGGTTTGTTCATTTCTCAAAATGTTTTTCCTTTCCTAAGAGCTCTTCTATTTATACATGCCTAAATCTCTAATGTTAGAGGGATACCTGTCTGCATAATAAAGCTGATAATGTTTTGCTACAGTTTGCAGGTGAAAAAAAAATAAATATTAGAAAAAAATCCTCAATTGTGTAGCATTATTTCTGTGCAGTAACATTTCACTGGGTTAGAATGTACATGTGAGTCTTGGACACAGATGAGTTATCAAAAGCAATATGCTTAAAGGTGAGTTGAGCTTCACACTTTCTCATGCCTTACTTGGATACATTTCTTTGTGTCTGTGTGATTAAACTTGGTGTTGTAGCTCAAGTGAAATGACCCGTCAAACAGGAAAATGTACAGTGAACTTGGTATATTTTGAGAGAGTAACTGAAATGAAAGCACTGGAAGCACTGAGGAGAGCAGTGCCCGGAGAAATGGTTAGCTGCAGAAGATGTGTAATTATGAGTAGCTGATGATGGTCTTTGAACAAGAATTAGTTGGGATCAGAAAGATATGTGTAATAGACTGAGGTACCACAGCTGCAATAGCCCTCTTTTTATTAAGAAAAATTATTTATATTAGTAAGATCTCCTGTGGAATACTGAGTCTTTTTTTCACTGGAGTATTTCCAGGTGTATTATGGAAGGATTAATGAGGGGGATGAGGATGAAGTCTGGCTTGTGTAGTCTAAAATAGTAAGAAGGTATAAAAGAAATAGAATGCTGCATCAGAGTAGTAGGTGAGGGTGATTTAAACACAGATAACTTGAATGCTGTTAGAATTTTATTCTCCAGCTGGTCAGAAGCCATTTTAAAGCTTGCAGTTTATAAATTCATGATAGATTTATATTATTTTCTTAATTCCAGTATTACACCTGAACTGAAACCAAGCTAACAGGAATAAATAAGATTGATTTATGTTTTCTTTGGAGCGGTATGGAATGGATATACAAGTGCATTTGAGACAAACATGAACATTCCTGAAAGTAAGAAATTTCACTTACAATTGACTGCCTGAGGGTTTAGATCTGCTTATTTCTAGGAGAGATGAATTTCACCACTACTTGTACAAGTGTTCTTCTGCCAGTGCTTTTGTTTTTTGACCAGTTCCCTACTGATACGTGAGGGTGGGGTGGTTGTAATTTCTGTATTTTATGAGAGTTTTTTTAAGCTTTGGAGATCCCAAAGCAGGGGGCAGCAGCTTATACAACAACTGCTTCTAGTAGCATTCCTTACTTAAGTGTCCTCTGAGCATATTTAAAGTTAAAACAGACTTGAAGCCTGTCTCTTCCTTCTGATGAGGACTGTTGATTGGATAGAGCATGGACAGGATTCTCTGGTAAATTCACTGAACAAACTCCCAGCAATTGAAGATTAGCATAATAGAAATAGCTGTAGTTCTGCCTTGCCTTTCACCATAGCTTCTTTTAGGATAGTAACACATGAATGTGATAAGAGAGTGGGGAACTGCAAAGGTTCAGAAGAATCTGTGGAACACTTAAATATGCTTACTCTAGGGAACTGGACTAAATAAACCAAATGTCTCATCAGTGAGGTGAGCTGTCTTGTAGAAAGGGAGCAATCCCGTGCTCTCTTCAAAAATAAAAAAGTGTAAATCAAGCTTTGGGCAAGGGCTTATGAGATCAGCATCTATTGAAGCTATTCTAATCCAAGTGAAGCTGACTACTGTTAAGCGATACGATTTGCATGGCATGTAGATTTAGATTATGCTGCAGAAATAGAATACCTTATTTTTCGTAACTAGCTTAAATGCACAAACTGCATTGGCAACTTCTACTAGACACAGCTTCATCTGTTTAGTGTGTGTTTACCAAGTTTGTCAAACTCCAGACAAGTAGCTGAAGATCTATTATTGTTTTGAGTCTCCCGTGTGTTGAGTAGAAACTTGACACCACAGTTGTTTATTGATGAGCATTTAAAAAAAATCTGTCTTTACAAAATTCTTTACACATGATTAAGGTTTTGTCTTGGAAATCTCTGCAGTGTTGCTTGCAACCACTCTTTTGGTCTCCTTTGTTAAGGATCACTGTGTTCACTGGCCACAGTGGTATTTCTACATTTGAAGGAGATGATGTATGTGCTTCTGATTAGGAAGATTCCAGCTATGAAGGCAAAGTAGCTGCCATAAATGAGAAACTGGGAAATGGAGGTAGAGAAGAAAGAGGAGAAAGCATCATAAATTGCTTTTGCTGTTAGGTAATAAGGGGTCTCCCTCCACTGGTGCCTTCCCTTCCCTGTCAGCCCTGTCCCAAAGTGATCCCATTTTGAAAAGATTCAAGAAGTCTAGCTGCTTTACTTCATACTGTGAGATGTCTGCAGCTGCAAAAGGAAGGGGAGAGAGTGCTCTTCTCTGAAATGTGGAAACGTATTGGGGAATTTTGAGAATTACAGCAATTTAAAGGTGCATTGAATGAAACTATAGAATGTAGGATTACCCTAGTAAGAGACCCAGAGGTTGTCTTTCAGCTTGCTTCCTTCCTCGACAATAAACTTGTGATCAGTAAACCTTTAAATAAGACAAAAAGCCCAAATCCTGAGTAATAGATTGAGTCTTTCCCTTCTGCTCTGTGCAAATACTCTTAAAATTTTTGGAGAAATGCCAAATTGACAGAACTTGAAGACAAGCAAATTGTAGTAGCTACTGCCAGTACATTTCAAAAGAACCTGGTTTTCATGTCAGTAACAGTCCTAAGCACATTGCCTAGTGTCTTCTCAAAGGCAAGTCTTGGATTAGAACCCTCCTTTGGAGAAGAGCAAGGGAGTGAACAGCTGTGTGACTAATGTATCTTACCTGGGTGCTGATATCCAATCCCAGCCCTCTTGAATCGACTACCACAACAGTTAAAATAGTCTGAATTGCCAGTGCAACAAAGTTGTTGAAGCCAATCATCAAAGCATAACGCTCCATGCTCAGATTGACAGCTATCTGAAACCTGAAAACGAGGGTGCAGGTTAACTGAAATGTTGGGAAGAAAGATATTTGCAGTTGACTTATAGGAAGGAGTTGGGACCAAATTAAGGAACACAGTAGATTGTTCAAAGGATAAATCCTCTTCAGTTTTGGCTGTTAAACTTTAACAGCTTCATTTTGGCAGAAGTCTTGTTATTCTGGCTTTGGTACTTTGGCCCATCCTACATATCTATTTGAGTGGGTATTTTTGTGAAATGAAGACCTGTGTATGTTCATTTGATCACTTGGGGAATACTTGTACATAGATCATTGAACAGCTAAATGCATGGTAAGGTGGTTTCTGACTTGGAGCAACCTGTTGTAATGGTAAGGTCATACAACATCAAGCATGGTTACACATAAGCTAGAAATAATATGTGCTGCTGTCATGACCTGATTAAAAACCTTATTTGTAGGGAAACTTTCAGTAAAATTTTGATCAATTTATAACTGTGATGCTGATTTAAATCTATTTACTTGAAACAGTTGTGCATTATACTTACGTTGCTATTGTTATAAGGAGCATGTAGCATGCTTTAAACACAAGGTAACCAGCGTAACATGCCCAGATGTTGTCAGAAAAGTGCATGAGAAACAGGGCACCAGCATCCATTGCAGAGAAAATTCCCAAAGCCAGTTCTCCAGAAAGATCCCAGTTCACTTTGACATACCCAACTGCCATGGATGTTGCTGAACCTAAACAATTAAATGTGATAATTAAAACTACGAAACAGTCACCCTTCTAGAGCCATTGCCATTGTGAAAGTGTGTAAGTGGATAATGCCAGGAGCTTCTGAGACTGTTACGGGCTTTGATAATGGTGTAGCTTATATTTTCTGTTGGGAAGAGTTCTCTTTGCAGTTTTTTCTCCTTGTTTGCAGAGCATTCACAGACTGAAGTACTCTGAGAAAGTGCCTCATGCCTAAGGCTGGAGGCAGCAGTGTAGAGTCTATTGTTGCTCCCTTTTTGTAAAGCTGAGAGCAAAGAGAAGAACAATCCCACAAAGCATTTTCTGCCAAGTTTACATAATGGAGTTTAATTCCTTCATGTAAAGATCTGTATGAAATGAAAATCTGTTGCACTCCTTTATGCTTTCTGTATTTTTATGAAAGTTTCTCTCCTGTCTGATGAAACATCTTCTGAATTGCATTTGTCAATGCCTTGTTGACCATCACATATAGTAAAAATCCTAACTTCAGTGTGAGATGTAACAAACTCCAGTACCTTTTTGGTTATTTCATCTCTGCAATAGTAATGAAGTTTACTTTTCTCAATTCTGGATAAATACCTTCTGTAAGAGGGTTATCTTGCCATCAGAGGTGTTTTATATTCCTTTAGCACAAGGGCTCCTGTAGCTTTATGAAAGCTCTTGGAAATGCTCGATACTGAGGTAACTCATGCAAAGGGAAGCCTGATCCAGCAGTGAGTTACTGAAAGTCAGAGAATAGCACTTGCCCAGATGTTTTCATGGTGGCTGGCAAGCTGGTGCAAAATTGACCTTTGTTTGCTGACTGTATCCTTTCAAAAAGCCCTCATGAGCCTGCTCCTGTGGATCATCCTTGCTTTCACCAGAGTTCCTAGTACTGTGCATGCTTTCTGTCCTCTGACAGGGTGGTAGCAGGTGCCAAAGGATGTGGAAGCAAGACAGGCTTTGGAAACACTGCTCAAACCAGTAGCTGAGTTTTGGAGCAGCTTCAGTAAAATGTGTTTTCATGCTGATTGCAGGGAGGAAGAGTAAAGTGACATTTCCCTGTAGAAATGTGAGATAAGGCACCTGGTATGAAGGAGGAGACTTATCTGCATAGTGTGAATGTGAGCTTGAAAATGCAGCGCCATTGGTGCACTGTCCAGCTATTAAAATGGGGTTGCGCTTGTTCTATATGCACCCTGTGGCCAAAGAGGAACAGCATTTGGATGGGCCAGGTAGCTGTAATGAGAATCAGAATGGCTGAAGCTGGAAGAGACCTCAGGAGGTTGCCTAAAAGCAGAGTCAACAAGAGCAAGTTGCTCAGGATAGTATCAGGGTGTGGAATATCTCAAGGGATAGGGTGTCCATACCTCTGGCCAACCTGTTCCACTGTTAAATCACCCTTGCAATAAAAACGTTGTTGTATGTTTAAGTGGAACTTTGTTTAAATTTAAGCCCTTTGTTTCTGGTCCTGTCCTTGGGCAGCACAGGGAAGAGTCTGACTCCAGCCTACTCACTACTCCCTTTCAAGTGTTTATGTAGTTCAGTAAGTTCCTTTGCCTCTGGCTGTGACATACAGGAGGCTGAGAGAGCTGTAATTATTTAGCCTTGAGAAAACTAACTCATTGATCAGGATGCAAACGTTTCGATATATTTTTGAGATTTTGTTTCTAGACCCCACTGAAAGTTGTGTAGTAAAAACATCCTTTGCATGTTTGTGTTACGTATTGGAGTCTGTTGCTCTTTACCTGGTCCTCATAGGAAATAAACAGAAAGTCACCAAAGGCGTTGCTGAAGAATGTGCTCAGCAAAGAAGGGGTTTGAAGTAGTTGATGATCTTTTACTTACCTAGAAAAGTTGCTATTGCTTCCACAGCTCCATTGTACACTGCAGAGCTGTGGGAGGGGGCTCTGAAGTCCCACAGCACCTGGACATAATTGAGAACCTGGTTAAAGCCCGCCGTGGCCAGAGCCCACCACAGGGACCAGTACAGAAGTTGCCTGGAGCTGTAGCAATCCCTCAGGTCCTTGCTGAGCTGCACCAGCACTCTGAGCACGTGATGGGGGGGGCTGGCACTATCAGGGTGCTGCTGAGGCGTCAGTCCCCCGTCAGCAGATGCAGAGCTCTTGTCCTCTTGGCAGCTCGATGGCCCGTCAGAGCCGAGTGTAGCCGCAGCTTTCTCTGGTGCTGGGGGAGGCTCTGAGCCCTCTTTCCTGTGGAAGAACATGCTCTTCTGGGGCATGGGGAGGAAGAAGGAACAGAGGAATGCCAGGCCCACGGAAGCCAAGGTGATGGCGTTAAGGTGAAAGTAGGATACATCTGCTAAGGAAACGAGGAGCTGTCCCAGCACGGCCGCAACGGTGGCTGCGACCAGAGTGACGCTTCTGCAATAGCTGGTCACCCTCTGGTAGTGCTGGGCGCTGACGACGCTGTAGATGTAGGCGTAATAGGCCACCTCGGTGGCCGTCACCATCCCGTAGAAGAATTCCACCACCTGCATGGCCACCACTCCGTGTGCAAAGAGCAGCAGGAGCCACGTGACAATGAAGCTGATGCCCTGCAGCAAGAGGACGGGCTTGTAGCGCACATAGTCTGTGATCAGGAAGACTGGGACAAGGAGTGCGAGGTAGGAATATGTCCACACTGGGAGAACCTGGTTGGTAACCCACAAAAAAAAAAGAGGAAATACCTTGGGGTGTTTTTTTTTTTTTTTTTTTACAAAAGCTGTTCTTGAAGCTTTTTTTATGGTGATGTTGAAGGACACAGTTTTGCTGGCAGGAAACATTTGCATTGTGTGAATTATGCAGATTTACGCTGCTTTAAATTACAAAAGTGTAAATGTGCTCCTTGAGGCAAAGATAGTGGTAGTAGGGTGCACTACATAAACAGGTAGACTGGCTGAAAAAATAGCTTTAGAAAGGCCTGAATAAGGTAGATTTTGATGTGCAGATATGTAAAGCAATTATAGTAGTGTTTGTCAGGAAAGTCTGTCTAGCATCAAATCCTGTTCCCTACAGTAGCTGAAAATGAATGCCTGGTTAGTTTTAATGAGTCGTTTTACACCTTTGGTCATCTCTCTCCTTTGTTAGCATTAGAAGAAAATGCATATACTTCTTAAAGTGGGGAAACTGGGACTGCACACAGTGAGTAGCTATTACTAAGTCATCTTCACTATCTACATTTTCTTCAAATTTGATTGGGAAGATGGAACAATGTTTTGGGAAGTTTCAGTTGATCTTCAAAGCATAGATGCTTTGAAAATATATTTTTCCCCTAAAACTGTTGTTCTTTCAGGTTGGAAGCTGCTGTTAACTGTGTTTAAGCTTAGTGCTTTCCCTGGCAGCTGGACTACAGCTTGGGGAGGGGGGAGTTTCCCTTTCAGATGCACATCAAAGTGAACTTGTTCTGTTATCGTAAGTTGCCTATTTTCAGGAGATCTTGTCCAGTAATTGCTGGACCTGACAGGGTATCTGTTCATCATCACTTGTTCTCTGCTTAAGTAATGAGATTAGAAATTGTTTTAAATGCTGGAGAACTAATAAGTGGTTATACTTTTACTTCTAGTACTGGAGTGCATGGTGAGCATCAGGTTAATTATATTTTTCTAGTGACTTCTCTTGTTTCTCTGAACTTTTAAAATAGGCTTTTCAAGTGTTTGACTAAAACTTAGGGAATTAGCTCACCAGAGGCGAGTTTGGCTGAAACAGCCAATGTCTGTACTACACTTCTTTTTGAATAAGGTTTCGGAATTAAGGCATGCTATCATTCTACTTGTTTATTTTGTGTAAGAGAGAAAAGGTCTTTTTGTGGTTAATAAAAATAATAGAAGGGGAGGTCAAACCCCACCAACCTAAACCACAAATACTTTTTTTTTTTTTTCACAAGGAACCTTGAGTTCCCACAACGCTAGCAGATTCTGCCTTAACATTTGCTACTATGCATGTAGGAATGACTGTTTTTCATATCAGCTGTATGTGGGTGTATCAAGCTCGTGTCTTCTAATTATACCATTAGCTCCATGACTCAGACATTTGTTAACTGCATTGCTGTTTGTTGGGAAGTGTACTGAAGCAGCCAGTGCTCAATAGAGGAGCAGAGCAGGGAAACTTGCAGTGCATGCTTTTGTCGAAAAAGCCCACTTTTAAAAATGTGAATCTGATCCTTGCAGGTTAAAGAATACTGGAAGGGGAAGTCTGCTTGGTTTTCGTACAATTTGTAATCACTGAATCATTGTCAGTGTAATCAACTCCAGCGCAAGCTCTCTGAGGTTCAAAGTGGAAAGAGGAACCCAGCTGACCTTATTTTACTGAAAATAACAATTTCATAATAACCAAAGTGGTTTCAAAACCACAAAGAATGTAGAGACTTTCTGCAGAAGCATCGTAAGTATGAGTGTCTAGATAAAATATACAGGTCTTATTGAACACTTTGTCTTCCCTTCAGTTATTGCTGGAAGAGTTAATGTTTCAGGCATCTTCATTGCTACTTAAGATAATCGTTACGTACCTCTTCCATTGTTAGGTTTTTGTCTGGTCCGGTTAGATAAGGAGTGAGAAAAGATTCTGATGGCCTCATTGTAGAGAAAAATCCATTGGCACAGATGATCAGTGTGGGATAAATCCAGCTGCGGCCTACGTCTCCCTTCCAGCAACCCATAGTCTACCTGAAAGAAAGGTAATGAAGAAAGGAGCACACCAGGAATTTTATGAAGATACTCTTCAGACCAGTAGTGTGGCACACAGGGCCCGGCACAGCAGTTTGTGTGGCGTTGGCACAGGCAAGCAGGGAGGGATGGGCAGGGAACAATTCCACAGCCCACGCAGAGACTTACAGGTCACAGAAGTACTTCTGCCTCAAACTAATGAGATGGTGAGCACTCTCCTGAGAGCTAAAGCCAAAGCTCAGACGGAGAATACCCTGGTTAAGATTGATGCATCCACCCAGACAGAGCTGGCCAGCAAGGATGCTTCAGTGCAGGTGGATTTCAGAGAGTGTTTAGGCACGTCTGTTTCTAAGGTGTGATGTGTGATAGGTACCTTCAAGAGTTGCAGCATCAGGTGAAAGAGCAGCAGGAAGCAATTAGTAGACTACATAGTATTAGAGGAGTGGAGGTGGAGACTGACAGATACCAGGTACCAGCCTCCACTGAAACTGAAATGCCTTGCGCCCTGGTGACAAAGAAACTGGGGCTTCCACTCATAACCTTCCTTCCAGTGTGCCAATTAAAAATCAATATGAGGTGTTGACAACAGTGAACATAGATGAGCAAGGTCCAGAAGGGGAATATTCAGCAAACAATTCGCTACCAGCTGCTCCACCAGAAACAGGCAGTGGGCACCATAACAAGAAGTGATGGGTGCTTCTTGTGAGTGACTCATTGTTAAGAGGCACCAAGAGACCCATTTGTCATTGGATAAGGAGTCACATGAGGTGCTGCCTGCAGGGAGCCAAGATCTGTGACGTGGCTGAGAGAGTACCACAGCTCATTAGGGACATTAGCTGCTATCCCCTACTCATCTTCCTTGTGGGGATGAATGATGTAATGAGGCATGATATTTCCAGAATTGGGAAGGATTTTAAAACCTTGGGAGAACAAGTGAAGGGTAGGAGAGCCCAAGCTATTTTCTCTTCCATCCTGTCCACCAGAGGAAAAAAGGAAGTCACTAATGCAAAAATTGCACAAGTTAACTCCTGGCTAAGAGGTTGAAGGTGAGAAGGTTTCGATTGTTATGCCAATGGAACATTCCTTGGTGACTGTAATTTGATAGGGCAGGATGGAATACACCTCTGTCACAAGGGCACTGGAATATTTGGGACTAGGCTGGCCAACTTGATCAAGAGGGCTTTAAACTGAAGGACTTGAGGAGTTGGGGGAGAAATGGCAAAGAATGAGCCATCCTATGTAAGAGAGAAACAGGGCAGCAACGTGCCCTTGTGGCCAGGAAGGCCAATTGCATCCTAGGATGTATCAAGAAGACTGGGCAGCAGGTCAAGGGAGCTTCTGCTCCCCCTCTGCTCTGGTGAGGCCTCGTCTGGAGTCCCGTGTCCAGTTCTGGGCTCCTCAGCTCAAGAGGGACAGAACTTCTGGAGAGAGTCCAGCACAGAGCCACCAAGGCGATCAAGGGACTAGAGCATCTTCCTTTTGAAGAAAAACCGTAGGAGCTGGATCTGCTTAGTCTGGAGGAGACTGAGGGGGTTTTTCATTAATATTTACAAATGTCTAAATGATAGGTGTCAGGAGGTGGGGGCCTCCCTTTTTTCTATTGTATCCAGCAACAGGACAAGGGGCAATGGAAAGATGCTGGAACACAAAAAGTTCCATTTAAATATAAGGAAAATCTATTTTACTGTTCAGGTGAGGGAGCCCTGACACAGGCTGCCCAGGGAGGGTGTGGAGTCTCCTTCTCTGGAGGTCTTCAAAACCTGCTTGGAAGAGTTTCTGTGTGACCTGATCTAGGTGGGCCTGCTTCTGCAGGGCAGTTGGACTAGATGATCTCTAAAGGTCCCTTCCAACTCCTACTACTCTATGATTCTATGAAAGTTGATAAAAAAATCATTTGCAGGTTTACTCTTATGAGCTTCCTTTTTATAACTAACTCTACTTCAACTAATGTTTCTCTTGCTAAACTATGAGTGATCACAGACACAGCCTGTAAACGAACAACTCAGATCAAGGTACATTGGAAGTGGCAAATTGAAGTCTCCTTCTGTCAAAGATTGTTAATTATGTACTTACAAATGAGTTATATCATAGAGGAAGAGTNTATGTATGAGTTAATTAACTAGAGTATAAATATTGGGTAAGCACGATTAATAAACGAAGCATACTGATCACTCATATTGAGCGACTGTGTCTTCCTTCCGTCGGCAACAAAATTCCATTATGGTCTCATTTTTTTAATAAATGTTGTGGGCAAACTGTGTAATTTAAAGCTCATTCTCGGCATGCTTGAGGACTTTTTTTCTGTTGATTTGTGGTCTGAGAGCCAAGTGGAGCAATAGAAGTGCAAGTTTCTTTGCAGACAATAAAGGCCACCAGCCAGGTAAGTTTGTTCAAAATGATTTCTCACCTTACTTCTTGCTCTTCCGTCCTTTGAGTGAGTGAAGAAAGATGCAGAAACTATCTGCTTGTGTTATCTGCTCAGACTTAGAAAAGAGGAGTGTTGACTTCACTTTTGAGACTGATGATCAAAAGGAACAGAATGAGTCTTGTTTCTTCACTTCAGTTGGCAGCAAAAAGAAATTGAAGAGATTTGGGTCTTTTAAGCTTTTTCCCCCCTTATTTTATGTTAGAAAGTAAATTCTGTGGTTCCTGGAAAACAAGCAAAACAAGAATGTTCTGAAAGAGAAGGAAAGCAAATCACTCACAGATGTTTAATCAAGCTGTTACAAGCGATTTCCTTTAAATTGTTGAAATCTGTTTCACAGCAGACACTCTTTCAAAAAATGCTTCTACTTGCATTGTGTATTTATTAAAGCTTAGCCTAAAAGGTACATGAAGGAAGTATTCCTGTCATCTCAGGGCACGTTACAAAAACTAGCCCTAACCTTGAAATTTGATTTTAAATGATTGAATGCTTCTGATTATCATATTTCTCTTCCAAATTGATCTATATAAGACATAGCTTGTATTATCCTTAACTTGAGTTCTGCTTTGAAATTTTATTCTATGTTATCGTTTCAAAACAAGAATATATTAAACCAGACCTATCAATAACATCAGTGAAAATTTTGCATCACTTCCAAGTGCAGTCAGCGAGTGAATGGCCAGCACACTTCCAAACAGCTCCAAAAATGGATTACCTGTCAAAGCCATGGTGGTGCTATATTTGCTGTGAATTCATGAGCAATTTCCTCCTAGGATGGCTCTGTCTCTTGCAGAAAAGAAGTCAGAAACAATCCTTTAGGACTGGAGGTAGGAAGAAGTTTCTGTGTCTTTGTTTCCTAAAAGTTCTTTCTAAGCTTGATAAAATAATAATAGTAATAATTCATTACATTTCTTCTTGCTTGCAGAACTTATCCATGAGAATTGAAGGGGAAACTTTCTCCTTTACAGGTTTTGTCAGCAAACTGAGTCCTTATTGTAAGATAAAGCTTTAAGACTCCCAGTAGCTAATGATTAATAAGAACTGACATGGCAGGAAAGCAATTGCTTGCATTTTTTTGTGTTAATAAATACCTTTAAAGGCTCTAGTTTGTGATTCATGAGTAAGACATAGCACCCATTTTATAGGTTGGGCTGACACTGACCCTGCACCCAGCACAGTGGCCTCTGGACTCATGGAGTCTCTTCTGACAGTCCTGACTTGCTGGGAGTGTGGGGAGGTGGGACATTCAGTACCTCATATGAGAAGTTGGACAGGAATTCTATATAAGGGCAGATCTGTCACTTAAGGGCAAAAGGAAGAGAAAATAAGCTGCTAAGTGTAGCTTCTAAGGCAAGAAATCAAAACACAGCTGCTTCACAGAAGTGCTGCTGCTTTGTTTTCCTTTATCCAGTTCTTTTGAACTAGACACTCTACATCTTCCAAGGTTCATCAGAGGTTGCGACTGACCCTGAAGCCCGTTGTCAGGATGTTTCTTGCCACGGGGAGCGAACAAGTGGTACTGGCAGGAGGCCATACCCTCCTAAGCAACTTTGTGAGCTGGACTGAACCTCATCATCTTCTACAGTTATGAAAAGCTCTTGTGCTGCTGTGAGTGTGGAGTACAGCTGGGCAGGCAGGTATTCAGAGAAGCCAGGCTTGGTTCTGCCATTACTATACCAATGACCTCTGCAAAAGGCTGATAGTGGTGGGGACGGTGCTGCTGTGTAGGTCGCTGGGCTGCTGAAAGGTGGCTATTGACCATCTCGATGATTATTACCTGCTTGCTTTGAATACAAGGATGCAATTTGCTGACTTGGTCAGAACTGGCCTTATCAGCTTGCTGGACTGTATCTTTATGGAAGACTTGTACCCAACTAATGTTTCAAAGGCAGTGTTGTATTTAAAGGGAGTTGTAGCTACAGTGCTCAGCTCTCGATTTTCATATTTATGTGGAACTCTTTAGCATGCTGGGAGAAAGAGAAGCAATGCTAAAAGCTGCAAGGACAGAAGGATTTGCTCAGCGCTTCCTTTTCCTGCAGATTTAGAGCTTGTGGTCCTTGTCTTGCTCATAACCTCTTGTCTTGGTATCTTTTCTCCTTAGTGGTATCCTGTATACACAGAAGGCAATGATCTCTGACCAGTTCAGAATGGAACACCTTCTAATGCCTATTTCTACTAGCTTCTTTCCTGCACATTCCTACTGCCATTACTATTTTTAATAATAGGAAATTGTTCTGCATGTTGTTGTTTCCTCTTCTCAGCTGTTACATATAGAGAAATCTCTTAATTTTCCTTACCAAAGGCAGCTTGGAGACTGTGGAGCTGGAAATAACAGTTCCTCCTTTCCATTTAAACAAAAACTACTTAGCTTCTAGTCTAGGATTGGCACTTCGTTCTTGAGCTACATGCCTCAAAAACAAGTTCCTACTCACAAGCAAAAGCGAAACAAAACAGTGTTTGCTCTGCTGGACTTTGTCCCAGTTTCTTCATGCAAGAGTATCGTGTTCTCAGTTCTGCAGTAGATAAAAGATACTTACTGCTTGGTAGAGACATCTCTTGCTCTTACAACTGTATTGGTTAAGCTGTTCTGTTTAAAGCCAGTTTACAACAGAGTGTGTCCACAAAATACTCAATAATAAACAAAAAGCATAGAAAATGAGCTGGATTGTTTGTGGCTTGAAACAAATTGCTTCTCTCCTGCCTGCTCTCACCTCAGGGCAGTTTCTCTAGTTGCAGTATGTGGCATTTGTATGAAAAGCACCTATGTCTGTACAAACCATAGCTTGTGCCTACAGGAAAACTATTATTCTGTAAATGATGCTTTCTTTCTTTATTTAGTGAGGTGTAGATATGGGAAACCTGAAGCAGACAGAAGTACAGATAACTAACCTTAGATATCATTGATATTAAATTAGGCATTCACTATGCAAACTCATTTATAGTCTCTTTTTTATTCTCCTGGACTAACTGTTCTTTGTGCTTCACTAAATTAACTATAGGGCTTGAAGCTTCTTCTGAGATGCTGACCCTGCCAAATGTTTGGCTAAGATCAGTAGACTTCCCTCATTTGGCACTCAGAAGCACACATGATGCGAGCTTTTTGTTCCAGTTACAAATCTTCTTGAATGTTCATATTAATCTGGATTTTTCCTCCATGGAATTAGCCAAATTTTTCTGCAGTGTACTTCTCTGGATTTAGTCTGTACTACTTAATCCATTTGATATTTTTTATATTCCTGTTGAAACAGAAAGACACTCAGTCCTGAGTTTAACTTTGTTGGAAGCACAATGAAAGGAGTGCAGCTTTCATTTCATTTTGGCTCTGAAGTTTTTCTCTTGTGGGATGAGAATGCTATGGACTCTGTACAGTGTTTATGTTGCAGCTTTCAAATGTGAGTCAAGCAACAACTGTGGCTTAGCAGTGTTTCAGTGAACCCTCTCAGACAGGATTCTCAGAGCAAACTCTGCTCTGTTGCACCATGGTGTGCAAAAGGCTCACTTTAGATGTGGGGTTTTAAATTAGAAGGAAAGTAGAGTCTGTCACCAGTAGTTAGGTAAGAAAGAATATAATGCTGCAAATACAATTTCTTCTTCCTTGATTCAGAACAAGGTATGCGCAGAGGGGGTAATAGATCCTTTACTCATGTGGACGAGCAAATGTGCCAATACCATATAGAAGAGCTAGAACAAGTAAGGCAGAGTGGACTGATCTGATCTTTGCCATCGTTCATGGTGGGCTGACAAGGTGGGTGCTCTATTCTTGTGTATATTTATGTTGTTGTTAATTTATTTATAGGCAAGTAAGGAATCTAAAGCAACCAATTTTTTTTCTTGGCACAGTGCTGTTATGATGATCTCTTAGCTGGCATATGCTATAACGAAGTGCTGTGATGATTCAGCGTAGATTTTTGGGGCTGTGTTGTACTTCCATCTTGCACTGCTGTTCCCTGAATGCTGCAGCAGCTCTTCTCCCATGAGAAAGCTCTCCCCATGAGCCTCTCTGCCCAACTCTTACAGCCAGGTTGTAGAACCAGTTGCTATCTGCTCTTTCGATTCATGTGCAGCACGGTTCAGTTGCTCTTTGCAAGGTCCTGATATTTTCCTTTTGCATTTGCTTGAGACAAGCATACAAATGCTTCTGATCAAGAAAACCCCAGCTATGACTGCAAAGTAGCTGCCATAAATTAAAAACTGGGAGAGAGAGAGAAAAAGGCAGAAAAAAATAATGAGAAACACATTAGGGAAACATTGCATTTTCTGGAGATCACAGTCTATGTGCCTATGTTCTGGCACATTTTCTCCATGCTCAGGTTTTCACTTGGTGACAATGCATAAATCTTTAATTTTTCCAGCAAACAGGTCTTTGAGGGATAAAGATCTTCCCTTTGCTCCCAATCCTTGTCTCTTAATAAGCATCAGAGTGGGGAAGGGATAGGAAAAGGATTTTTTTTCTACTACTGCAAAATGTAGAAGTAGCTTCATTACCCACATAGTCATGAATAATGTAAGTAATCTGAGTTTCTCCTTTTTTTTTGCTCTTACTTGCACATTTCAGCCCTGTCACTACACTGGCTTCAGTAAATATACCATGACTCAGTACCAATGTTTCAAATAACTGTGGCAAGGCTATTTATGAAGTCCTACATACTCCTGTCTGTAATGTCCAAGTTTTAATTCTCAGTGTTTCATTCAATATTTCATATTTTAAAGTAACTTTTCCCTTATCTGTGTAGTATAGTTTTAGTCATCTTCAGATCTATGGGAGGAGGAAGCTGCCCCCAGCTGAGAACACTTCTGAGAATGCTGAAGTCAGTACACTTCGGTTGACTCCAACTGACCAGAATTGGATGGACTGAAGTTAGGACATTTGTGAAATAGGATGTCCCATCTCAAAGTAAGTGCCAAAACTGGGGGCAGAAAACTCTATTATTTATGTAGAGACACAGACCAGGTTTGCTCCTGAGCTGCAATTAGAAGGCAGGTGTCCTTTTCACTTGAGATGAAATGACTCCAATAATCCAGGCTGTGTCTAATGGTCTTGAGCTTCTCTAATAACATGTGGTCATGCTGATTCAGTATCTGAGGAAAGCAGCCTGAATTTTTGGGCAACATGGTCTGTTATTGTGTCCTATTAATTAGCAATATCTGGCCAGATAGCAGAGCCTGATTATTTACCTTCTGGCATAACTGCTTTCTAAAGTCAAATACCAGCATCTATAATCCTAAATGCTGCACTAAAAGGCAAAAGAGCAGAATGATGGCTGACACCAGGAAAGAGCAAGACATCTAGATTACTATAGAAGAAAAAGGGAATAAATTGTCTTTTGGCTGAGTAATTTCTTTCTTCGTAAACTTTTGAAGATGAAATGGCTAAGCAGTAAATAGGAAGTTAATCGCACTTACCTGAGTCACTATGTCCAGGCCTAGGCCTCTTGAATCCACAACAACTACTGTAAGAATGGTCTGAATCACCAACGCAATGAAGTTGTCAAATCCAAACATCAAGGCATAGCGCTCCATGCTCAGATTGACTGCAGTCTGGAACCTAAAGTGAGACTGGCATGACACTTCATGCTGAGTGGAAAGCTGTTGTTCTCCATTTAATTGATGAAGAGAAACAATTCATGGGAGTTGATCTCTTCTTCCCAGTAACAAATGATAGGACAAGAGTAAATGGTCTCAAGTAGTGCCAGGGGAGATTTAGATTGGACATGAAGAAGAATTTTTTTCACCAAGAGAATAGTTAAGCATTGGAACAGGCTGCCCAGGGAGGTAAATATCCCTAGAGATATTTAAAACATGTATAGATGTGATGCTGAGGGATATGATTTAGTTTAGTGATGGACTTGGCAATGTGAGGTGAGTGGTTGGACTTGATCTTAAAGATCTTTTCCAATTGTAATGATTCTATGCAGATGATATATCAAAGACACAGTAAATGGTGCTTTCTTTGCTTGCTTGCTTCTTTGCTTCGTCTAAAAAAAATGAAGTTTTGTTTTATACTTGTCTGTGTTGCTTTTCCAGACTCTTTGTCATCAGGTGATTTGCTTTATCTAGTAGAATATCAGATATTAACCTTTCTCTTTTTTTTTTTTTTTCTCCTCTACCTTGACAGACTCTGCCTGACAGGTTGTAAAGCCTCCGTGGTTGGACACTTTCAAAGACCTTTCAAAGACAGACAAAATTATGATCTGATCTGGCATCAGCAGGAGTTCTGCCCTGACTGGGAGGTTAGAATAGAAGATCACTGTGTTTATCTTCTAACCAACTTTTCTGTGTTGATGCAAGTCACTTTTTGCTTTGTACCCTGACAATGGAGGTAGCATACTGTTTATTTCTGTCAAGAGCCTGTAGATTTTTCTTGAAATACCTTTTTTTTGGCTACTAATCAAAACATCTATCCTTACAGTATTTACCTCCAAAGTTTCTATCTGAACAAAAAGGTGTTACACCTGTAGTAATTTTTTCATCTTTTTAATCAGGGTTTTGTGCAAGATTTTACAAGATTTTATAATGTACTGTCAACCTACCAAAGCAAAAATAGAGAATTCACTTGGCTTCAGTTGAGACAGCCATAATCTTGTCATGCATTAGAGTTTTAGCAGGTTGGTTTGTTTGTTTGTTTGTTTGTTTTTAAATGATTTCTGAAAAATGTTGGGTTTTGACATAAAAATGCATCTGATATTTTTGTTAAATCAGTGTGACAGGTCTAAAGATATTCCAGTCAATAAAATAACTGGAGTAATAAGAATGTTTCATATTTATTACACAGATTCTATATAATCTTTGTTACTTATTTTCCTTTTCTATCAACGACAGCAGAATAGCTTGGTCTCCTCAGAGATGTTTTCTGAGTTTATATGTCTAATGTTCTCTTTTATTCCTTCTTTGCATTATGATATCATTAAGGATTATATGCATAAAGTTACATTGGGGATCACTCTATACTTGTTTGTTTCTTGCATACATGCATACATGCAGTTCACAGCATGCCAAAAAGCTTATCAGCAAGATAATAAGGGGATCTTAAAGTTGTCTTGATAGTTGTCTTTATCTTGATGGTTCACTTGTGTCTATTGTTCAGTTTGCATCTTCCATGCCAGGAAAGAGGAAAATAGCTTAAATGTTTTGCTGTTACCATTGCCTTAGTAATAAAGATGCCCTGTAGTTTGTTTAATTTCTGCCTAGGCAAATGTTCAGTTTCCTGATTATTCTTCTTTTATGGTCATTTAAAAGAAGGAAAACAACATAACTAGGTATTTGAGCATCCTTGTCTTTACTGAAACACTTATGTCTGGCATTAGATCAGCTACCTCTGGGTGAAAGGAAGGATGCTCAAAAAAGGTCAATATCCTGTGCAAAATGGCAGCACTGTAGGGCTTTGTACTTACGTTGCTATTGTAATGAGGAGCATATAGCATGCTTTGAAAATGAGATAGGCAGCGTAACACACCCAGATGTTGGTAGTGAAGTGCATAAGAAACAGAGAAGCAGCATCTATTGCAGAGAAGATCCCTAAAGTCAGCTCTCCAAAAAGGTCCCAGTTAATGTTCAGATATTGTACTGTGAAAGATGCTACCGAGCCTGGAAGAGAAAGAAAATACATAAATGTATCTGCTCTGTAGCCTATATGATAGAATCCTGCCATCCTCATGTGCCAAGAGGTGGTGCTGAGTGGAACAGAGTAGTACTGAAGTGTTTTGGAAGCATTTCTCATCACTTCTGAAGTTGTGCAGATGACTGGTCAATTTTAGAGAAGTGCATGGGTCAAATCTCTGCTATTCCTGTCATCACGTTTTATTCAACTTCACAGGATAAAGAAGGATATGTAAAAGGAATCATTATTTAGCTCTCTGTACCCAGAATGGATCTCTAGGGGAAGAATTAGGAACGTGGTTTGGAGCTCAAGAACAGTACTTCCAGCTTCTGCTAGCTAAGCTAGTAAGGCTTCTAGCTTAACCAAGTTATCTCTGTGCAGCTCATAAAGGGCCTGGACTCACCTGTGTGGAGGTAAGTCACCTGACTGTTCATCTGAGGGTCTCATGCAGTTTAGAAACTTGTACACCTCCACACTGAGAAATAGGTGACTCCATCAGAAAAAGAGTAGACTCTACAGGAGTTCAGTGCTTCTAGTGTGTGATTCAGTTGTCTATTTAATTGCCTGCCTTGAAACAAGAGTAATTTTTCATCTTGAGGTATCTGTTTCTCCTTGGTGCCTTTAAAGGTAACCGGATTGACCAAGTATGGTGTAGATGTGTTGACTTTGGCTGGTGGACCACACCCCAATGTCTTGTGCAAGTTCTCTCCAGCAGCACAACATGAGTATGTGAAACACAGCCAAGTCAGAATGGTATCCTCTGATGTTACCTTTTGATAACATAACTCTGCTTATTTGGTAAGGACATCCGCTTCCTGTGCAAAAAGCATAAAGGCTGATGTCAGAAGGGGAACGAATCCAATAAGGTGGGTTTTTTAGCAAAAGGCTCTGTCTCTTGGGATAACTAAATTTCTTCTTTCTGTCCTGCTGCAAAAAATAATTTCATTCCAAAAAAATATTGATGGGTAGATTATGTTCTTTTCATGCCAAATATTTACGGAAAACTAATCTGTGTAAGTTGATACCATTGTTACAGGAACAGTGTGATACTTGTTTGGGGAAAAGGAACCAAACCAACACCTCATCCTAAGAAACAAGGGTACCTCTGAATGGATTTAGCAGCTGAATGTCAAGTCTGTGATTTGTATGCTGTCTGCATACTGGTAGGATAAAGTTGTGTGACCCAGTCCTAAAGAAAATCACCATAGCTGACACTTGAACTAAGTTGATCATCAAAGAACTAGCCCTGGATCCACAATGCAGACGCTGTCCTTCTGGGGCATCTGGAATGGCATGACACTTTCAAAGTGTTCTGAAGTAAAACTTTAGAGACTATGATTGGGACCTGCTCAGAACTAAGTTACTTACTCAGAAAAGTTGCTATTGCTTCCACAGCTCCATTGTACACTGCAGAGCTGTGGGAGGGGGCTCTGAAGTCCCACAGCACCTGGACATAATTGAGAACCTGGTTAAAGCCCGCCGTGGCCAGAGCCCACCACAGGGACCAGTACAGAAGTTGCCTGGAGCTGTAGCAATCCCTCAGGTCCTTGCTGAGCTGCACCAGCACTCTGAGCACGTGATGGGGGGGGCTGGCACTATCAGGGTGCTGCTGAGGCGTCAGTCCCCCGTCAGCAGATGCAGAGCTCTTGTCCTCTTGGCAGCTCGATGGCCCGTCAGAGCCGAGTGTAGCCGCAGCTTTCTCTGGTGCTGGGGGAGGCTCTGAGCCCTCTTTCCTGTGGAAGAACATGCTCTTCTGGGGCATGGGGAGGAAGAAGGAACAGAGGAATGCCAGGCCCACGGAAGCCAAGGTGATGGCGTTAAGGTGAAAGTAGGATACATCTGCTAAGGAAACGAGGAGCTGTCCCAGCACGGCCGCAACGGTGGCTGCGACCAGAGTGACGCTTCTGCAATAGCTGGTCACCCTCTGGTAGTGCTGGGCGCTGACGACGCTGTAGATGTAGGCGTAATAGGCCACCTCGGTGGCCGTCACCATCCCGTAGAAGAATTCCACCACCTGCATGGCCACCACTCCGTGTGCAAAGAGCAGCAGGAGCCACGTGACAATGAAGCTGATGCCCTGCAGCAAGAGGACGGGCTTGTAGCGCACATAGTCTGTGATCAGGAAGACTGGGACAAGGAGTGCGAGGTAGGAGTATGTCCACACTGGGAGAACCTGGTTGGTAACCTACAAGAAAGTAAGAGGAAATCTCTGTGGTGTGATTTTTGGGGAAAGGAAGTTCATTTATTTTAAATGGTGTTGTAGCTGGAATTTTTTGCTCTGAAGGAATTTGTAAAATACGTAACCATACTGAAGTGGAATGTGGCTGATGAGCAGGCAAATGGATCCAAGTGCATTACATGGATCTTTTACTTATGCCATCTGCTGCAAAATGTAACCTGCCAAAGCTGGTTACAGTTGTGCCTTTTAAATTTTATCTTTTTAAAAACACTTTAAACAAAGTTTTAGTTTTTTATTTTTTGCTGTTCCATATAAAAGACAGAGTAAAACCATACCTCATCTATGGTCAGGTTTTTATCTGATCCTGTTAGATACGGTGTTAGGAAGGGTTCTGATGGTTTCATCATATAGAAGAATCCATACAAGCAGAGCATTAGGGTGGGAAAAATCCAAGAGTTGCTTTTCTTTTGCATCCAGCAGCCCATGGCCTCTGCAGGACAACTAAGGAGGAAGTGAAAAGGATGAGACTGCCCACACGAGCACTGAGATGTCTTGTAATTCATTTTTATTCTGTGGTTTCTAATGTTAGGGATTGCTCTTTGGAGACTGGCAGATGGAAAATATTTTTCTTCATAACTTTAAAGTGAATGGTTTTTCTTTGCATTTTTCTGCTGTTTCTCTATTTTTGTAGATAGTGATAAAGAATGACTTGGAACATCTTTAACCTGGAGACAAATTGACTGTCACTCAATCTGCACTGACAGAGCTAACCACAGGAAAGCTTTAACCGCAGGAAGCTTTTCTGGACAGCAGCCACTGAAGAAAGCTGAGCGCTGAGATTACACTTGATGCCATGAATTACCAAGCACCTTGATGAATAAGTCACTATTTCATAATTGCTATTTTTTCTGTTCTCTCCTACATGTGCATGGATTTCCTGTTATGGAGAGCTGGTAACTCTGGAGCCTAGCACATGAGAGTCACTAACAAATGCAGAAAGGATATCAGGACAAATCCTCATCTGGAATTAACTGTGTCTGAAGTCCAGTTTGGATACAAACATCTTATTCTTAAATGTATGAAAACCATTTGTGGTAGCTGAAGGGTAATAGTTCACACTAAAATGAGATTGAACAGATAGTTTTGCTCTTGTCTGTAACTGAGGCTTATGAAATAAACTAAGCTTTGCAACTCTACTGGACAGAGTCCAAAGCAAAATCAAAATGGATGTAACAGGCGGTATGCAAAGAAAACTAGCAGTAAGTTATACTCCAGATTTCTGTTGGTATCAGCAGTGTCAGGAATCCTCGTCTTTTAGAGCCCTCTGGTGGGTGCTCATTACCAGCTGGGATTTCTACCACTCTGCTTTTGACTTTTGACTTTTACCTCCTGAGAACTGGTTTTTGTTTTCAGGCAAAAGTTTGAATCTTAAAAACTCTGTATTTTGCAGGCAGTTTTTTTTTTTTTTAAAGCCAAAGAAAAATCTCTTCCAAAACTACCAAAAAGATTCATGTTCCTGCTGACTGCATCACTCCAGATTGGTTTGGTGGAGGATGCTCTTATAGGGTGTGATATATGATGTATAAGGCAGCAGATTTTATGCATCTTCTCTAATTTCACACCATGATAGCACATTTTACTAATGGCCTGATGCACTAAGAAATGGGTTCAGATCAAAGAGAATTTGAATTGTTTTGTGTGTAACGGCTGAAACCACCGACAAGAGAGAATTTACAGCAGAAATGAGTTTAACTCTGTGTCAGTTCGGTAGTGTGAACCACTAGAGGGCAAAATGACTCCAGAAGAGGAAAAAAGTGTATGGCAGGAATGTGAGACATGTTCCCAGTGCTCAAGGAAAGTATTTCTGCCCCTCCTTCCTCCCAAATTATTGTAATAGTATCTGCTGCAAATATGGACCAGTTTTGGCCCTGCCTATGATCCCATTCACTTAGTCACCACAACATCCTCTCACTCTCCTTTCACATGAGAATCATTAAAGCATTACAATGCCCTAAGGCCATGTGAATGCATCATGTGGCACCAAGAGATTCTGAGAAAGGAAGGGGTGTGAAGACATGTCTAGCACCATGACAAAGAACATTTGTACAAGTTAACTCTGTGATTTAGCCAGGTAAAGTTTTTCCCTTCCCTGCCTAAATTCCCTGCTCTAGTCTATTTTGGGTCTTGCTATGTTTACTCTCCCCCCACCAGGCTGCATGATGCAAAGGCAGCAGATCTGATAGACCCTTTCAAAATGTGCTACACCTTAGTAGGTGCATGGGAAAAACCGCTGTACACCTGGGGCTTGCAGGGCCTTGTATGCTACACCTCTGCTGCTGCCCATCTCACCCAGGGCTGGGCCATCATGTGCAATAATTTATGTTTTGAGCTATATACAGAAAAGCTTCAAACATGCTCTAGCTGCTGCATCACCTCAGTCCCAGCATGTGTACTGTTTGCAGTTTCCTGCTAGACAGCTATCTCTATTCAGTAGATTTGCTCTTTGAGGCACTTGGTTTAAGCAGCAGTTCAGGAAAAACCTGACTTTGGTGCTAAGCTGGGAAACAAAACGGGCTGCGGGCTCTCAGGGGAGAGCCCACTTTGCCCTTGGGGAGCAGAAGGTTGGTGCTGCTCATTCACAGCAGGATGTGAGCTCACCCTGCACCCCAGTCCTTCACTGTTGGCGAGGGGCTCTGATACAGCCCCAGCTCAGCGCTGCTAATATAATTGCTCCCTTCTGCATTCTTAATCACAAACCTCTCATAGTGACATCTGTACAGTGAACGTACTTAAGAAGGAAGGATCCAACTTATTGCAATTCAATCACCCCTTATGGTCCACTTGTCTTTCAAAAATCTAAGTTTTTCTTAGCCTTTGGAGTGATAGTGGGATGCCTCAGCGGTGTCCTGCGGCAAAACAATCCTGTTTCTTGTTCCTGCCTTCAATTCTTGGTTAGTGCTGGAGCTGTCATTCCTTCTCCCACATAGCCTGACCCAGCTCCCCAGTACCCCACCAGACTGCTCTCTTCTCTCCTCCTTCTTTTTCTTGCCACTGCAGGATTTTTCGTTTCCAAAGTTCATATATAATCATACCTTGTCCGCTGGAGTTCTTCCTGATTTTGAAAAGTCCTGGTTTAGTTTTTCCAGTCTTCCTCCTGGCTGTCCTGTGTGTTTTGCAGCTACTGAACTCTATCTGGCTTTTGTGCTTTTCCTGTTCTACTTGATATTTCAACTTGCCCTGATGACAAGTCCTTTGAAAAAATTTCCAGCTGGCTTTCTTTCAATAACCGCTTTTAACACCCTTAAAGGAAAAGGCAGACGAGCTTGGTCTGCCCTACCTAAAGGCAGCAGCAAAACAAGATCTAAACTACAGTCTCATGCTTGACTGGCAATGGAGTTAATCCTTTTCCCAAAGAGTTTTGGATCTCTTTGACAAGGTACATGGCTTGGGATCCCCTTGTGCCTCAAACTGGTCTGTATTAAAAATGAAGTATGGATGGATATGTGTGGATAATGACAGAGACGAGGGAGAACAAATACCAATGTTATAAGATTTAAATATTCCATCCACCTATAAACGTGTGAGGTTTCATACTATTCTATCAGCTTTAAAAAGAAAAATACTCTGCTCTGCATCTCTTTGTGTGTTAGCAAATTTCTCAGGGCTTGAGTTTAGGCAGGATCTTGCAGTCCTACTGAAGGTGGAGATGATCCTATAGTCACCTTCAGAAGGCCCTGCAGGGCTCACAACAGCTAAAGATACTATCTAGAATGTACAGATTTGTACAGAAGATATTTATGTACAAATCTAGATCTACTCCCATACTGGCCCTACAACGGTCTGGAATGAGGGGTGTAATAATCACTTAGGAATGCAGCCACTACAGTTGGAAAAATGATAAATTTGTAAGTAACAGCAAATTATCCAGTAATTTCAGAGGAAGGCAACTTTTCAGTTCATACATGGTAAAATAGTACCGTTACTATAGGCATAGATATATGAAGGTGGAAAAAACATGAAATTCCCTGCCAGATCAGATGAGTTGCCCAATTAGGCTCATCCTTTGTGTTTAGCCTTGGCCACATTTTGAAGCCTTTTTGCCTTCTGCTCCTCAGCAGTCGAAGTTATGGGATTAATGATGTTAGAGGGGCCATTCTTGCCTATTGCCTTTGAACTATTGTTTATTGACCTATTTTCCATGAATCCATCTAATCCTGCCTGAGACACTGGTGTATATTTGTGTGAGCTTTCACAAAGTTTGTGAACGTAATGCATGAAAGAGGTGTAATAATTTATTTTGGTACTTTCCCAGACATCAATTACTGTCTTCAGAGCTCTTTCAGAGTTATTTGTTTCTACATGTTTGAACCTGTAGCTATAGGAGATGACAGCCCATCTAAAAAGATACTGTATATACATGGATTTGATTCTCAAGGGCACTTTGGAAAATACAGAGAACTTGAAGTTGAAGTGAGTGCCGTGGGTTTGCATTGACCTACTGAGGTAAGAAACCAACTGAAATGTCTCGGCACTAACACCACCCCCCCCCCCCGATTCTGCTTTTCCTGTAATGTAATAATGAGAAAGAATGATTTAAGTAACTTCTCATGATTGATGTTTATTTTTTTCTGCTCTCAGATCCTTTTTTATCGTCTATTAGCTATACTTTCATAGTCTTCATTTGTACTTAGAGTTTAATCCTTTTTTTTCACTGATTCATATCAGAATACCAAATATAAGGCAGTAAAGATCTGATGGACTTATCATAGAATCTTAAGGGTTGGAAGGGATCTCATTTAGTCCAACCTCTCTGTCAGAGCAAGACCACCTAGAGTAGATCACACAGAAACTCATCCAGGTGGATTTTGGATGTCTCCAGAGAAGGAGACTCCACAACCCATCTGGGCAGCCTGTATGCAAGATTTTAGTCAACTTCAGCCCTATGTCATAAGCAGCCTGCCACGGAGCTTGATATGCTGGATTTGAAGGTGAACGTGCTCTTTTATGCTGAGTTTTAATGTCCTCTGGTCAGAAGCAAAAGTGTTCTTCTGCTTGGGTGGTGGGCTGGGAGATCTGTTTACAGTTGGCATACTAATTCTGGTCAGTTGGGAAAGGGAAGACTCTGTGAGACCTGGAAAAAAGTTTTGTAGTAGTAGTGTATTCTAAAGAGTGACTCTTTAGAAAAGAGTTAGTTATATGATCCCTAATGTATCAAGGAGACAAAGGGAAGGAAAGGTAGGAAAAGAGCAAGACTGCAAAACTCTGTCACCCCCAGTACCTTCTCCTGCCTTTGCTTCCTCCTTGGTTCAATCCTGGTATTATCTCCAGAGCTTCACAGGATGGCAGGTGAGGCTGAAAGCCTCACCTCAGCTATGACTCAAACTGTCTGGTTGGGTGCTGCTTAGGCACTGACTTTCAGCTCCCAAAACCCATCTGTTTGTTGACATCTGCCTAACTTGGGAGAGGAGGCTTTGCAAATAAAACTGAAGACTTACATGTTCTGAAGAATGTGTACTATACTCGCTTAAAGAAAGCATGATAGCAAAAATAATTTACTGTGGCTCATATGGAAGATTTTTCTCAATTGATGGTCAAATACAGCCCACCCACAGGAAGGTTGCAATGACAGTTATGAAGATTAAACTGCCTTTTGTTGGATTCCTCAGACCCAGGAGTATTCTCAGGACAAGTTATTGTTTTGATCTATGGATAAGCAGATCTTTGTCTTTTCTCATTTTGGGAACAAGCTGCTGTTTGCAGTTTGAGCCTAAATTCTGTGGTGTGTGGGTGAGGGTTTCCATAACTCGCCTCTCAGCTGTATCTCACGCAGGCTTCACAAGGTGAGGACACATTCACATGCTAGGCTTGACTCTGAGAGACTTAAAATGCATAAGCATTTTAGTTTTAGTTTAGCATTCTAGTTTAGAATATTTTGCTAGAAAGTACTGGCATTGTTCCAAGGGGTATGTACCTAGTTTAAATGCAGACTTACAAGTGGTTCTTTACTAAAAAGAAGTTATTTTTCCCTACACTCTTACTTACATGAGGCTAATGCCCTTCCGTTTTATCCAGTCAATCTTCTTACTCATGTCACTCGTGTGCATTGCCATTTGCATGTGGGGGGTAGTGACTGGTGGTAGCAGTGCAGGATGTGGAACTAACAGCTGTGCCATTAATCATTATCCTGGGACATTTGGGGAGGGGGTTAACTCTTTCTTTATTTTCTTACAGGCAACATTTTAGTGGAGACACATCTGGATGTTTGCACCAATAAGGCCTATAACTCTTGCTACAATGAGCTACCAGAATAGCATGGAGCACGTAGAAGTTTTGTTTATAAAGATTGATTGAACCTCCTTTGCTTTATTTACACTGCTAACTCTGAGGTAGTGTTGGGATGAAAGGACTGCTTTTACATCTTGGTCTCCTGTTATTGGCCAGGGAAAGTTATGTTCAGTTTTTTCAGCTCTCTGCAATGTAAGTCACTGGTTAGATTTTCTCCTCTCTTGGTTACAGTTCTATTGCTGAATTACATGTAAGTGACTGGTCAATAGCTCCAGAGCTGTAAGAGGCTGGGAAAGTAGCATCCAATTTACAATGGTTGTCTCCTTAGAAGAATTACCAGTACTTTACAGGCATATATGGCATTCTCATTTACATCACTGACCTGCATTGCAGCTCTCTGATTTGCTCCATGTCTCTCTGACGGATACATCTTGTGAAAACCTGTCAAGACTTTGGTAGGTTTCCAGACAAAGGTGTTTCATGCCTGAGGACTTGATAGTTGAGCAAGACTTCTCTTTTACTTTCTTGATTTGATTGGCACAAAGCACACTCTGGTCTCCTAACTGAGGGTTGCAAAGCAATGTGGTTTGGAAGAGCCTCAGAGCTGAGCCAGAAAGCAGCCTAGCGTGTGAAAGGTGTCTGCTGATACTGTTCTGCTACAGCATTGATTGTTCAAACTGAAGCTGCTTGTGAACTTTGTGGCATCCTCCTCTTTGATGTACAGTTTCAAGAATGCTGTAAAACTAAATTTTAACTCTTTCAATCTTGTTTTTTATGATTGAAAACTACTTTGGAAAAACAACAAAAATCAAGCAAGTTAAACATGATAAAAATTTCCAGGATTGAGCAGATAGATAATAACTTATATAGGTTCTCCCTCAGCATCAGGATACATTTTAGCCCTAACAGCCAAATTTACTGCTGTTGCAATTGTACCAATAGCAAAATACTGTCTTGAAGCTTTTAAAACAGAAATGAAATCCCAAAATACTGTGATCCAAAGTGTACTGGTATTTGGAGAAGTCTTCCTGATGTGTTACAGCAAGGTAGAAAGGCTTACAGGAGAATAGGTTATACCTTAAGTATTTCTTCTTCTTTTTCTTCCAGAAAAAGCAGTAGAGAACAGGAACTACTACTTTTCAGTGGGATTCTCTGGGGAATTTCCTTTCTTTAAAAAAAAAAAATACAAAGGAAAAAAAAAATCTGGTGGTTGCTGCAAGCCCACAGCTGGCTTTGTGCAAGTGCTGGCTGTGAGTGGGTGTACTGACCTCTGGTTTTCCTCTGTTCCACACACAGTCTGTCAGCTCTCCTATTGGTACAGAACCCACCAGTGTTTAAAGGAAGAACAGCAGTTTGGCATTTCTACATGAAGTGGAGGCAATCTCGGAAAGAAAGAAGTGGTTGAATTTTTGTTGTGACTGCAAAGTGTCTTTCACCATTACTTTAAGACTATCAGTGTGGTTTGTGAGTTGGCTTTGAGCTCTTCAGTTCTGCAAACTGTGAGTGAAGAACGTGTCTATTTTCTGTGGCTAATAAGAACATTTTTCTTAATGCTTCCTTAATATGAGCTACGTGTTACATGTGAAAATTGTGGCCTGTTTTCTCATCAGTGCCAACCACAGATTACTTCCATGACAGCTATGAGCTCCACATGACAAATGAGCCATCCAAGGTCTACAAGGCAAGTAGTGTCTGGATATAGATCTTATGACAACTGTTGGGTTTTTTTTTTTTTTAGAATAAACCTCATCTTTTAGTTCAGTGCAATTATTGTTCAATGCTGTAACAAAAAAAAAAGAAGTAAAACTCATGCTTTGGGACATGAGGAAGAGAATAAAGGAATCTATTAAACTTCACCTTTAGAATTTGGAGGGCACTCCAGTCACAGATGAGTTCATGTTGTATGCACATCCCAGCACCAAAAACCCCTCATACCTGCAAGCTCAGGTCTCGGCCTCATGACTTTGCCATCCTATTTGTGGTTTTTTTGGTAACGATGCTATACAATCTCATTCAATGAGCACTCTTAGGTTGTGCTTTAGCCTCTCATTGATTGCATACTTTCTTCATCTTCAGTAACAAAAAGGAAATGATATATGGGTCACAGCAATCTCATTTAAATGGTTAATACTTTCGGCAACTAATAGTGATGTGCCACAAATTGCTAAGGGGAGGTGAGAGGAATAACCTTGAAAAGGTTTCTAAGTAACTTTCCATGTTGAAAGATCACTTTCCGAGGTATGTTTCCTTTTATGCTTACCCTATAAACCTCCCACTAATGCCAGATTTTGCCCTGTCATCATGGATGGACATCTCATTTCAGAGATGCAAATTTGCCTTTGCACAACTAGGGTGTGTAGGAAGTTTCAGCTCAGCACCTCTACTTTACCTTTTTTTTTTTTTTTCAACTCAAGGTGCATCTCATTATAGACACCATGGGAAACTGAATCATTGCAACAGCCCAGGTAGTGTGAAGTCCTTCTGGAAGAACATTTGACGCATTTTGACAAATGCACATAACTAGCTGGGTGGTTCTTTTAATGCTAAATCTCTAATGACATTTGAGAGAGAATTAAATGCATTATACTCCTTGAAAGTAAGAACTCTTGTACTCAAAATGTCCTAGATTCTTCTAATACCTTGATTTCTTGCCAGCTCAGAAAAATTTGGATAACAGTCACCAAAGACTTGCAGGTTGCTGTGTATGTTTTATGCTTCACTCTCCACTTCTTTCCCCCCTGACAGTGTTGGGTTTTGTCTGTTTCCTGAAGAATAATTTTTTTTAATGTGATCCAAATTTTTCTCCATGTGCCTTCATCTTCCTGTTAGTCCTGTTAAAGGCACCAGTCAAATACAGTAGTTACAATGTATATATGTATCCTGAAGCTCTGGTCCTGGTTCCTAGGTCCCTCAGTGTGTTACAAATATAAAGACTGCTCTCTGATCCGAGGAAGCCCGAGTCTAGTTACTTGAGGCAGAGATGTTCCTGTAAAATGTAGTTCATTTTGGAACAGCAGATTTCTGTCAAACCCAGGTTACATGTCTTAAATCATTGTGTGTTTGAGCAGCTTTTGTGGCTCTGGTTCTTGCAGAACAATCACTTGCTGTTTACAGGAGCACCTGGAGCTTGTGAGCAGTCTCATGTGGTTGGGAACAGCACCTTCCTCAACGCCCTGGCGTTGTGACTGACTGGAGTAGTTTGGGCCAGCAATAAGGTGAGAAAGTCCTTGAAAATGAGGACAAGAAAAATATGTTGGAAGTGGCCAAGGGGAACTTGTAGAAAGAGAGGAAAAATGACCTTGGCAGATGTTTCCTTAATGGGAATTAGGGCAAGATTGTTCTTGTAAGGGCCTCCAATTGCCTCTTGCAGAAATTGAGAGGTAAGGACTAAGGCCCAGAAAAGGAGTTTCAAGTGTACAGGAAGATAAGAAAGGTAATATCTCAGTTGTGTTATGCAAATGAACCTATCAGAGTCAGGATGGAGGAGCCAAGGACTGTGGTTTCCTTGGAAAAAGAGCAGGATTCTTGGACAGAGGAAAGTCCGAACTGGCTGATTTAGGCAACTGTGGTTTAAGTCTCCCACAGGAAAGTCCCTATAATGTAACTGAAAATCTCTAGAGATTGCAGCACTTATCTTGAAGGCCTGTGACCATGGCTACTCAGCCAATGTTTGTCACAGCTACTTACTAATGTTAACTAATATCTTTTCAATCTTAACCTGTTTGGAAATCCAAAACAGGCAGGTGCTACTGGATATTTTTAAGCTAGTCTTCCAGCAATACATGACAAAACACCAGCTGTGTTGATCATCTAAGTAGTTCAGAGTTACCAAGTGCTTTATGTCAAGTGTGGCTTAGGAAAACCTTCAGTCAATGAGTTCTCTTGCTCAGCTTACAACTTTACCACTTCATGTCCCTCAGTTCTTTCTTCTCTTCTCTTTTTAGTCTTTTTAATTTGTTTTAGGTTAACTTGAGAAAACAAACTTAGAACGTGGGAAAAAAAAGCAGCTTCACATTTTCTAAATTATTCTCTTCTAATTTTTGGACAAAACTATTTAAAAAACTATTCCTTTACAGCACAAGCTATTCAGCTCTTGTATGTACATTGCAGCAAGCAACCAGCAGTGCTAGAATGGATGCTGGGATGCTCATAGCAGATGCACCAGTTTCCTCATAACCTGCACTTGCAATAGACTGGAATTTCATTTCTCCCAACAGGCATATAATTTGTCTATAATTGCATCCAATCAATTTCATTCAATAGCGTTGCTAGATCTCTTCAGGAAGTGCAATGTATAATTACTGAAAATGGGTTTCTTCCTTCAGATGAGGATTTCACTCAGTCATGTAAGCATTGAACTGCAAGAGTTCACTGTATTGCATCACAGTCTCTAAAGCTTTAGAAATGTTGAGCAAGCTACTTGCGGAACTTTTGTGCTTGGGATTTATGTATTACAGCAACAGGAATTATGCAACAATTAAGTCTTCACGTTTGGCCTTGTTCCTTAGAACTAATGCCTTCTCTTGCCCTTTGCTTTCTCAGAGGTGCCTTAAATCACTGGAAACTACAGAAAGGAATTTCCCCTGTTTGATTCTGTTCTTTCTGGTTGATCAGCTTTATTGGTGTAATGTTTTACTTTACAGCAGTTTGGACAAGGGCAGCAAAACACTTCTTTAAAAGGATGAGTGAAAATGGAAATTTTGGTAAACTGCCAGTCAATTGAAATCAGTCAGTGTTTCTTATCTTTACCTGTCCCCTGCAATATCTTGAACAATATCTAACATCAGGGTGGATAAGAGATGTGTGGGTTTTTTTTGTTTTTTGTTTTTTTTTTTTTTTAAATCTTTCATATTTAATCCCAGAATCACAGAGTCTTAAGGGCTGGAAGAGACCCTGAAAGATCATCTAGTACAACTCCAAACCTAAACCCATAAGAAGTGACATTAAGCTGTGGTTTATCAATCAGACTACTACTAATAATAGAATTCCTTCTCTGTGTCTCTCTTCAGAAGTTTATGTTTTAAGCCTTGCATCTGTATGACTATCTTAGGATCTCATAGCAGAGCTGCACAGTCAAATAGATTATCATTGTGGGTCTTCAGTTCCAAAGCATTTAAAACTCATGTACAGTTATGAATTCCTCACATGTGCGTGGCTTCTCATATGCAGGATTTTGAATGAAAACAGACATATCTTGATTGACACAACTACATGTGTACCTGGAAACCAGGTGGTATCCTTCTGTGCTGCTTCTCAATGGGGAGAGTCATGAGGAAAGCCCATGTCCCACACTCAGGGTATAGCCCTCCCCCCACAGCCTCACAGGCCCTAGTGCATGGAAACAGTGGCCTCCCTTGACCTGGTGCCCTTCTCCTGAGATGCAGCCTCCTGATTAAATCAGTATTAGGACAATGTCTTGGCCCAGCAATGAGCACCTGCTGCTGTCCTCTGACTGGAGCCTAAGGTGACAGTGCCATCCTGGCACCTAGCAGCCCATGCTGGCATGTGTTGCAGTCCCCAGACTGGTCTTGACAGCCTTTTGTCACCCAGGGTCTAAGGAAAACCAGGCCAAATATCTCATTGGATCAAGGTGGACAACAGTCACCAACACTCTCATCCAGAGGGAATAATCACTTCCCTTGAACACACAAGCACCTCCCTGTTCTTCTGGTTTTTTGCCTTGTGTTTGCATTGTAGAGACTGCTAAGATATGGCTATGAGTCAGAGCCTAGTAAGTAACTTTCTTCAACTGTTTGCATTAAAACTCTTGATTTATTTATTTTTAAATTGCTTTGTGCAAGTAAACCAAAAGTACTTTGTGCTCGCTAAGTACAAATAAAAGGATAGTGCTCCTGAAGCTGAAGCTCTCCTTACGAATTTTATTCTAAATTTTAACCTCATTTCCTAAATCAAACAAACTATGAGATGAAAGGAGTACTATGAACAAGAGTCCTGCTGCGTCATGAAGCACACCACCAGCTTTGGCCTCTAGTGATGAAAACTGCCTGCAAGGCAGAAGTATTGGCTGAGCGCTAATGCTGATGTGTGCTGTTGTTGCTCTGATATCCAAATTACTTGTGTCTAGTTATGAGTAGATAAGGGTGTCAGAGCTCAGATGAGAAGACTGGATATGGGCATAATAGGTAGGGATCAATAAGGAAAAGGAGGTTTGGATTAGTTGTTTATTTGAGAGGAATTTGGGCAGAGAAAAGGAGATGGAGGGTTTGTAAAAAGGTGGGTTTAAGAAAAGGGGAAAAAAAAAAGAGAATAAGATAGAAAATGAAGAAGAGTAAGAAACTGGAGGAATTTGACAGAAGTGCAGCTGCCTCCAGTGGTGAATCCAGCCTGTGGGTCCAAGCTCCTTGGGTCCTTGGAATACTGGGGCAAACCCTGTGAACAACATACCTGACTCTCCATCAGATTGATGTCTTAAAAGACAGATAGAGACTGGATGGTGTGAACTCCTGCTTAAAAATAATAAGGAAATAAACCATCCCAGGTTGTTACTGGACAGACAGTTTGTTGTTTTTTTTTTTTTTTTTTTTTTCAAATAGTGCTGATGGAGAAGACAGAGAATTGCTTTATTACCAACCTCATGCTTTCTCATACCTGTCAATTTAGAAATAAGTTGAAGTCATTTTTGTTTAACTACTCCTATCTTCATGGAATAAAACAAGCCATATGACCTTCCTTAAATTCTGGCTATTATATAGTGAAAATAATTTCTCTGAATAACAGTCTGTTCCAAAGTTCATTTAAACAAAAAAAATCTAGGATGAAAGCTATGTGATTATGAACTGAGGCCATGTTCCTGAGCTCTACCTTAAGAGAAGCTACTTATTTAAGCTCAGGTTACTCTATAACTACTGGGAGCTGGTAGCAGCTCCTTTGTACACCAGCTAACCAGGACATGGCCTGCAGCCATCACATAAATGGCATTGGCAAGTGACAGGCCTCAGTAGCAGCTCAAACAGTGTATCTGCAGCAGTGACAGAGCCTTTCTCCAGGGGTTTCTTCTGAGCCATATGAGGCAGTTTTAAGATTGTGTGCATTTCAGTTGAATGTTTGGAAGCTTGGCATGGGAGAAACAAGATATAGCTATTGCTTATGAAGCAGCATTAATACATTCTGGACAGTCCAGATGCAGTGGAAATTATAGACCATGTTTCAAGTTGCTTCTAAGCTAGTTTGGATGTGTAACAAACTGAAAGTGATGGTAGCGAATACATGGTAAGAAAACTCTATAAGAAAAACATGTCATGAATACTTACTGTTGCTCATGTGTCCTCATCAATACTACAACCTAGAGCTCAGAAAGCAGTAATCTGGAAAGCCTGATGTTATTGTGGTGGTTAGTCAGTAAATACTAGTGTAGTGCTTTGATGTCATTCTAAATAGCTCCTCTCAGTGTATCATACTGGAATCAATCTGGCCGGATTGGGTTCATCTCTCTCTGCCCCTGAGTCAGGCTTATTAGAGCACAGCAGATACACAATTTCTGTAGGTGACATCGAGAGTTACCTACATTTGACTTTCCTCATTTCACAACCCACACTCCTACTCCTAAAATACACGTGCTTCACCCACGGAACCATTACCTCACAGCCTTTTATTTCCTTTTCTTTTTGGTTGAATCTTTTTAACCTACTTTAAGGGGAAAAGAAAAAAAAAAATTCCCCAGCAAGATGTTATCTGTGGTTGTAGCACCAGGAAGGTGTACTTGAGGCCAGACTGGGCACGATGGAATTTGCCATGGGAAAACCCGCTGATGACGGTGTGACCCGCCCGCGTGTGAATTCCCGCGGCTCCTGCCACCCCTTTATAAGCAGGTGGAGGCCAGCAGGATGAGCAGGCAGCAGCCGAGCCTCTTCTGGAGCACACGTGCTGTGGGGAGTGGAAATGGCTGGCTTTAGCAGCAAGAGCTTGGTCTTGGCTTCTCTGCTGGGGTTCTTGGCATTGCTTCTGTGTGGCATCTCTGAAGGTAAGTGAGCTCTGGTGCCAGACCCTGGGAAGCGGTTCTCAGTGTCAGGGTGGGCATGTGTGCAGCTGGCAGCAGGATGAGGGTGAGGTTAAAGGGAGTTGTTTCGTCAAAGGATACTGTCTGTTTCTCCTCTTCTGTTAATGGGGATCTGAACAGCAAGGACCTTAGGCAGCATAGTCCAAATAGGTTTTATTTACTTGGTTATTTTCTCTCATTCCAGCACAAAGCAATCAGGACTGCTGCTTGTCTTACACCAAAGTGCGTTTGCCCCGGTGGGCCTTAAAGGGCTACACTGAACAGCTCTCCAGTGAAGTCTGTGATATCCCCGCGATCATGTAAGTTACTTTTCAGAAGATTCTCTGTTTTTTTCTGATATATATTTATATCAGGATGTCTATTTGGGCAGAAGCAGTGATTTGAACATTATGACTTTTCTTTTTCAAAATGTTAAATTAGCTGAATAATATCACACCTGTAAATAAAATATGCAGCCTCTACTTGACATGGACTAATAATTCATAGGATACTTGTACAATGTAAATAATAAATGTGACTGTTTAGGAACCACCTGTGCAAAGACGTACTTTGTCTCCAGCTGAGGGCCACCCTAGACAGGATTCTTGCTTGCCAAAACCTATTAACAGACACATTTACCACAAGATTTTAGCCCTCCTAAAAGTTGATCTGTCATCTTACCTTGACAGCAACTATTGTCCTTAGTCTCATACATTATTTCTGGCATTCAGTAAAGTTGTCTCAATAGTTCTAATAAATGAAACACAATTTTATGGTGCAAAAATGATTCTGGAGACTGAAGCAGCTACTATGTTTAAATTTCATTCAATGTTTCTTTTTGTTCATGTAGTCTTGGAGGAGTTGGGGAGCATCCCATATCTAACTGGCATTTACAAAAGCAGTTGCTATTGTTTATAGAGTAACTATGATGTATGTTTTTGACCGAATGCATCTTCACAGTATTTACTAGCAGGAATTTACTGATCTCTTTATTGTTATTTCTTTTTCAGCTTCCACACCTACAGTGGGTTGAACGCCTGTGTAAATCCTAAAGACGCCTGGGTGAAGAAGCATCTTCTTTTCCTGAGGTAGGAATCTAAATCTCTAAATGCTACTAGGCTGATGAAAACAGAATATGTATGAAAGCCTGCTTCATGGCTACTGCTTTTCAGCGTCCTCTCAAAGACAGTCATGTCACATACCCCTTTCTGTACCCAGACTATTCTCTCTGGAGGTGCTACATCTTCGAGAGAGAAATCTATGGTTAGCCTGTGGTTGAGTCATTATTTATGTATGTTCTTTTACTCTTTCAACAGCTATAAGCTCAAGAGGATGTCAACGTGATATGGTTTCCAGCAGGGAACTAAACACAGACGTGGCTGAAGAACCACTGTTCAACATCTCGGTTGAGATTGTTGCCTTGTACACTGTTGTGTGCTTACTCACCTCTATCTCTGGCTTCCTTGGAACCGTTGAACTTCTTGATTCATATTGCATCGCTGTTTTGCTTGAATTAAGCATTTTGTTCAAGTTTTGATTGTTACTAATATGTGTCAGTTACTAATATGATATAAGAGTACAGAGAATGAATTTTATTAAGTGTACTGCATGTTTTTGGTTTTTTTTTTGTTCAGCATGTGTAAAGCAGGTTATTTATTCTGACTTTTGTTACTTTGGCACTGTCTTGTGCCAAAATGTTTCCTTTTAACTGTAGTTAGCATTAGAAGACTTCTTGAATTCTTGTTAAACAAAGTCCACCTGTGGAAATATTAGCAATTGGGGTTTTTAAAAAATAAACATTAACATCTGCACTCTCTGTGATATGCTTATTTTGTTAATTGAGAAAAGTGACTTCCCCTTGAAATTAATTCCTCTGCTTACTGGCCTCCATTTGAAACAGTTATGCAAGTGTATTCACACCTGTTAAAGCCACTTTCCATTGTGCTCACTTTCTTTGCCCTATGGATAGCTATAGCCTCTCTAAAATGTAATTCCTTCCTCCTCCTCAGACAGTTGCTACATATGAAGCTTTTGCTTAACAGAAAGGTGTTTTATTAGCTCAGTTTAATCTTAATCAGACCTGAGAGAATTTCTCTTACCAGTTTCCTGATTTATTCAGAAGAAACCTTGCACATTGTTACAGGGCACACTTTTGAGCTTGCCTACTAAGAAGGGTTATGGTTATGGTAACAGCCTGCACTCAACTTAAAGGGCTAACTCCAGAGGAGAAAATTTGCAGTGTTTTCTTCCCTTTTATGTGTTTCCTACAGTATCTTATGACTTCTAGCACAAAGAAGTTTTCCTGATGCAGGATTACTTGATGGACGTCTACAGACATTACTTCAGTACAAAGGATGCCTGATAAAAGAAATGGGTCATCATGGAGCAGGTAGGACATGGGTGCAGGTTCAATGGGGAAGGCTGCTCAGCTTTTTAGGTACTATTACATGGCCCACAGAGACTTCAGCGATAGAGCCAAGTAGGCTGTCAGCTGTCTCACTGTCAGCACCAGAGTCTTGCCAAATATCTATGCATTGGTTTTTAGTAACTTCTAGTCACAGAGAACAAAAATTTTTAAACTAAAACATACAGCATTTTCGGTGTCCTTAAGGGAGGAGCTGAGAAGTGTTGGATTTTCGAAACGGAGCTCATGAGTGTAAAGCTATCGTTTTCTGGTTTCAAAACTTGCCAGAACTTAAGCAATCCACTTGTGGCTCTACAAATCTGGGAACTGTCAAGTCTCTGGGGGTGAAGCTCTGAAGGATTAAAATTAATTGGCTTTAATTTCAAGCAGGTGGATTCCATGTCCCTCACTACAGATATAATGTAAGACACTATCAGCCTCCTAGTGAGAAGATCTTCCCTTAGGATTCCCCTAATTCATGGGAAAATACAACGGAGCTCTGACTCATGTCTGCTAGCACTGGTGCAGGCTCCTGTTTGGGCTCAAAGACCTTGCAGGCTAAATCGGGCACTAACAAAATGGTACGGACACATCAGAAGGTTAAGTTCCCCAATCTGCTTTGAGAAGAGACAGGCAGTGGTGGAAATGTTGGGAACCAGAGCTGTGTATAAATTTGGTGCAGAAAAGCCTGGAGTCACAGAATCACAGAATCTTAAGGATTGAAAGGGACCTTGAAAGATCATCTAGTCCAACTCCCCTGCCAGAGCAGGACCACCTAGAATAGGTCACACAGGAACTCTTCCAGATGGGTTTTCAAGCTAGCAAATTCAAAGTAGGTGAACAAAATAATAAAGTGAAGACTGATGTGTGAAGTTCTATGGGTGGCTCTTTGTACTCCCAGGTATGGCCTGTAAAAGGTTTTGTATTGCTTCTGTACCTTGTCCTTCCTCGTGGCAGCCATTGCTCCATAACCACAAAACCCCTAGATGCTTCACCCACTGATCTATGACTTCAGTTTTTTAGTTCCTCTTATTCTGGTTGAATATATATATATATATTTTAAATCAACCTAATTGTAGGAAATATATTAGTTTCTATGCTTAATAACACAGATTGGTAAGGCTGTTACATTACTGGTAGGAAAACTAGCAAATCCCTAGCATATCCTGAGGGTATAAGTCAGTGTTATATGCGAGTGCTCTACTTCCAAAATCATCAAATCAGTGCAACATTTTTGTGAGCTCTGAAAATGATGACTACTTCTAGGTAAACCTGAATCTTGATTACTTTGGTTGGACTGTTCTGCATTTATGTAAGTATGTTTCTTTTTCCTCTATATCTTTGGTCTTCATCTCCTAACTCAGCATATACAACACTGTTGAATAATTTGATATGCAATATTATATGGTAATTTGGGGACTTTTTCCTTTCCACACACACATATACATATATATATGTTAAAGGTTTTATTGCAAAATGCCAATGAGGCTTTTAATTGCAGCTTGGGTATCACTTGCACGAGGAGTGTGAGAGTTTTGCCTTCAAAGTCTAAGTACAACTTCATAGCTCAGTTCCAAAGTCTCCTACTCTCCCTGTATTGAGACCAGTCAGTGACTCCTTTGCTGGAGTATTATTACTGAATTTTATTTGTGTTTTTTTTTTTTTTTAATGTAGGGTTTTCTTGGTATGTTTGTGGGGAGTTTATTGTTTTGGTTTTGAGTTAATTTGTTTTTCTTTCTTTTTAAATTTCTTTCTTTTTTTTTCCCCTAAGGCAATCTCACACCATTCACTGTCAGGGCACTGCAGCGTTCCATCAGCATGGGATCTTTGACAGAAAAATTTCTCTTCATATATGGAATAATAAGTTGATTTACTAGCTTCTTAATATTTTTTTCTCCCACTCTAGCAGCAAAATGACTTAGAATTGAATAGATGGTGATTGTTGTAAGGAATAGCAAACCTACTGATTTAATGTTGCAGTTAAAATATAAAGCCTGTCACATCTCATATGCTTGGTAAATACTAATTTTGCATTACTGTTCAGTTGATGATAGGTCCTATCAGCTGAAGACTGTTTTTTGCTCCTCTTGTTTTTAACACCTTCCACACAAACAGGGGTTGTAAAACATGCAAATTCAAGAGAAAAATGGGTGAAGGCCCTTCTCACTCTGTGGTATGCATGTTTTCTACTATATCTGAAACCCAAGTGTTACTGGGTAGGCTTAGTGAAAATGTCACCTTCAGCTTTTTCATAGGGGTGCTGATAATCACAGAATCTTACAAGTTGGAAGAGACCTAGAGAAATCATCCAGTCCAACAGTCTGCCAGAGCAGGACCACCTAGAGTAGGTCACACAGGAACTCGTCCAGGTCGGTTTTGAATGCTTCCAGAGAAGGAGACTCCACAACCCATCTGGGCAGCCCCTTCCAGTGCTTCCTCACTCTCACAATGAAGAAATTCTTCCTTGTATTTCCATGGAACCTCTTATGTTCCAGCTTGTACCCGTTGCCCCTTGTACTGTCACTAGAGAACAGCCTGACTCTGTCCTCCTTACAGCCACCCTTTACGTGTTTGTAAGCATTTGTGAGATCACCCCTCGGTCTGCTATTCTCCATAATTGGTTAGTTATTTTCAATTACCAGTACCAATGAGCCCACATGTAGCTGAACTTCGTTCCTGATGAACTTGATGTATCATTCAGATGTAATTTTGGTGAGAAGTGAATAGGGGAATTCATGAACCAAGAAGGGCTTTAGGCTTATGACACTGTCACTTGATTTTAATGGCATACATCCAGCTAGATAAGCATCAAAACAATACAGATGATCTATTGTAACGAGTCTTTTGTACATAAGCTCAGCTGTGTTATGCCTGGTAGGCATCTTCCTTTGCCAAAATACAAATCATAAAAAAATTATTTAGTCCTCAAACTGAGCCCAGTGCATTGTGTAAGCTAAGTTTACTATGCCATTATAGTCATATGACTACCAGCCCTTGAGATTCTGTGATTCTATGACTGTACATAAATGGAAAACTACTTGAAATTCCTATGATCATATGGCTGCTCTATTCTGGAAGGTGTCAGCCTTAATTATCTAGAGTTGCAGTCCTAATACTCCTAAAGCTTTTTAAATTGCTGTGTTTTTTCCTTCTGCATTATCAATTGCAGATAGCTTCCACTCAAAGCTCACCAAGAGCTGCTGGTGTAAGAACATTCAAATACAATACGTAATAGATGTGATGCTGTGGCTGCTATCATATATTAAGCAAAGTGTATTACTAATGTAGCTACTACTGTAAATAAAACCAGGTGCTTGTTTAATAGACTTTTAGCTTCCTTGAAGGTATTGCATTATTCAAAGATTGTGCAATTCAAAATGCATATTTAATATAAAAGCATCAGATATTTATAATAGTATATGCTTAAGACTCAAATATGTCACAGGAAAAGTGGAGACTAAAATGTTATTGCTGTTATGATTAGATTTACAACAGCATTTTTGTAATTTTGCTTACATGACTTCAGTTATACCCCAAAATGAAGTAACAAATTTATTTGTAAGGATTTGTATCTACATTTCTATGTTCCTGAATTTTTCTTCTCCCTAACTTTAAATTGAAAACTCTAGTAGTATTTTTTACACTCTTTATATCAAGGAGACAATAATCTGGTTTGAGATCCCCTAAAATACCCAGATATGCTCCATATAGTATCCACATACCAAATTGTACTGGATGAACTTACACCACCTGTCCTATACTAAAGGAATTTTATCTGCTGCATCATGGCCATCTGCACATTCAAAAGTGAAAAAAAGAGTGATTGCACATGGCAGAGTTTCCTAGACTAACAGTGCCAGCAAAGGGAGAATAAAACCCAAGCTCTTTCTCCCAAAAGACTTTGTACAGGTATTTATTCTGTGGATAAAGTCTATATCTCGGGTTCTGTCAAATTCAGTTCCATTCGAACTGTTAATATTTTTTTTTATTGGAGAGATGTCCAAAGAACATATGAATTCCAGTCACTAAGGTTCCTTAAAGGCTTCTGCAGGGGGATCGGAATAGATTATCTCTAAAGGTCCCTTCCAACCCCTACCATTCTATAATTCTATGATAAATGAAGCATTAATAACTACATGTATTAACTTACAAACTTAACTTCTTGATTAAATCTGTTCATATGACCTTTGGATCTGAAGCATTCCACTGAACTGGCTTTCACAACACTCCATCTCCTGGAGCGTTTTGATTAAACAAAATCTGATCTTCACTGTGATTCTTTTTTTTTTCTTGCCCCCAAAATTACGAAGAAAGCCTTGGGAAACAAAAGATTGAGGGGGCTTCACTTCAACAGCTCTTCGCACCTAAGCTAGTGATATGATTTTTTGTTATCTGACTCATGTTTGAGTAGTAGCTGTAGTAGTGAAATCTAAAGGGAAGGCTACTACTATGTTTCTTTCAGTGAACAGTACTTTGAGTTACCAGAAATTATGATCTTGAGACATTTTTTCAGTAGAAAAAAGAAAAAGCCATTCAAGCTGGAGCTGAAGATGTGTATGTTTCTTATATCTGATTTACAGGTTGTGTCCTTTTTCACTTCTTTACTGCTACAGACGTACGTAACAGCCCGTAGGCTTCAGAGAAGATTTAACTTGCTCAAGAGGTGACAGAAGCTGTTGAGCCCAAATGAGGTATGATTTTATTACAAGCTATGGTGAGATGAACACCTTTCACTTTAATGAAGCTGTGTTTCTAAAACAAAGTGGCTTTCACTACCTGTCTTTCTCAATTCTGTCATAGACTTACTTGAAATCCTGTAATTTGTGAGCAGCTTTTTGCTTCCTCCTAACTCAACATGGTTTAACTGAATTGTGTGTGAGGTATATGTAGGAGAAGTGCTCTTTTAGGTTCCTCGCTAGATGCATCTGGTTAATTCACTGGCTTTCATCTTGCAGCTCAGACAATCTGACCATAGAATACTTGTGTAATTACCTGATAACATCAGCTTTGCTGTCTTGACAGAACTCTCCTTAACCAAAAGGTCTCTAGTCCTCTACAGTCTGGACCACGGAAGGAAAAATTAAATCAAGAAGGTAAGATTTTTTTTTCTTTTTAATGTATTACATTGAGGTGTTTTTTGTAGTCAGGTCTAGACATCAGCTTGGCAAAGATAAGAGAAAAGGACGTACTTTAAAAAGTGGAAAGCAAAGAAAAACGGTTTTCAGCGAAGCGAAATTTACTGAGCCAAGTAAGAACATATGGAATTTGCATGACTGCATGGGATATTAAAGCAGCTTGTCAGAAATGGAAGATGGAAGGAAAGAGGAGAACTACTGATCTTTTCTGATACTTTTTATTATTTCTGGAGGCAAACAACACACGTATCTATTCCTGTGAACATAAAGATGTAGGTGACACAATTTCTAGGAAAATAAGTGGTTTTTTTCCTCTTGTTAAATTAACTTTAAACTGATGAAAACAGCCATGCAAAGATGAAAAACAATCTTTGGGAAAGAGAGCACCAGGTGTGTTCTATATCACACTGTCAGCTCTTTCTCGCAGAATAGCTCTTACCTAGCAAACAGCAAACTCCCAGAAGATTGCGTTCCTTATACCAGTAATATAGTTTTAACCTTTTTTCATAGTTGTGGTGTCATGATTAGTGTTGGAAATAACACAGAAGTGAGAACAAGCTCTAGAAATGCACAGAGAAGTGCATGTGTACAGCAGTGCGGGTTTGGGCAAAAGGAAGCAGGGTATCTACGCTAGAATAAAACAACCTTGGAAAAAAAAAAAACTAAACGCAAGAAGAAACAGGGGATATCAGAACACAGTTCTCCTGCATCTTACAGACCTGACAATTATGAGAAAGGACAGCATGCAAAAGCTCCACTTAGTAAAAATTCACTGCACCCATTACCTACACAACAGAAATAGGAAGTGGCTTTCTACATCTTTCCCTTAACTCAGACTACTCTTGGTCTGGCCTTTCTGATTTAGTTCAGCATACCACAGTCTGACCTACTTCAGAACAAGTGGGTCACGATACAAATTTAAAAGCCTAACCCCCACTTCTTTCTGTAAGTGAGAGTGCGTTTGAGTCACAAACACTTTATTCTTGTTATCCTTCTTAGGATAGTACCCTGGCTCACGAGAAGAGATTTTTTCAGAACTTGGGTTGGCAGGAAGAACTCAGGGTTCTCAAAAGGAAGCTTTTCATAGTGGCCATCCAGTTGTCCATCATAGTTGTTGTCTGCACTCTAGATAAGCTTCTATTACAACCTTTCAAAGGCTTTTGAATATTGACTAATTGTGAGGTTTATAGCATCTAAATTTTCCGCCACTCTTGCAAACTGCTGAGGTAAGCAAAAACGCCCAGGGAGTAAGGGATGTGTAAGTTATCTTTCCAGCCTGATAACATCAATACTTTTGATCTCCATGCATAATAGCTGATTATCTCATCCTGGATGAATGTCTCAGCATTTATTTTGCCCTTTCCAGTGTAGATATTTTTGAACAGTTTATGGTGTGTATGCAGATGATTTGAAGCTGTCCTTCCATGACTTAGAGGCTGTGTTCACTCTTTGAATGCTTAAAAATATCAGACCAACCACTTTGTCCTAGCAGCCTAAAAACTTTTCTTCTAAAACTATGGGCAACAGTAGTTGCCTACTTCTCTTGTCGCATTTCTGCTTAACAGTCATTGTTTAGTAATATGGACTTCAGCTCAGTCTGCTGTATCATCAGAGTCCCTGATTGACTAGCCCTCCAGTAACTAGCTGTGTTTAAGTCTTTCCCTTCACTCCTTCACTACATATTTTACTTTTCTGCCCGAAGTCTCCTTAGGTAGTCCTTCCTGTGCTACAACTCTGGTTCTGTTTTGTCAGAAAGATATATTGTTAGTTACTATTTGTTTATGTTGCAGACAGACCTGCCCTGGATGGCACTCTGGGAAAAACTTCACCTCAGTATTGTGTTAGTTTTTTTGTCTTACACTCAGGTGTTCAGTATCTTTTTTTTCCCTAGTTACTATTATAGCAGTAAAGCAAACAAGGCTATTATGTCAGTGCCTCTTTGGGACAGTCTGGAGAGCAGGCACAAAGCTAATACAATTGACTTCTGTCATGACTCCATTGCTCATGACTCTTCTGCTTACAAAAACAAGGAAAGGAATGAGGAGCTGAGGCTTGACTTGACTTAGCTTTCAGTGTCATTACTGTCTTTTAATCCCAGGTGACAACAAGCTGTAAGGTGTGCATGTTCAGATGGAGATTTACAGCAAGAAAGTGAGGAGACAATGTTCTGAACTGCAGGGTAACTGACGCCATGAATCTCTGTAGCCTTTCCACTTTCCTTTCCACTGTTCAGACTGGGACTGCATTTTCCCATTGTGTCTTACAAAAAGCAAACAAAAAAACCCCTCTTGTTGGCATATGATATGCAAAACCAGGAAAAAATGGTGGCTCAAGAAGATTGCAATAAGTGATTCAATGATGCAAATACAATCTTGAAGTACAGAATTGAGGAGACGCTTACTACATAAGACATAGTTGAACTGCAGACACTTTTCATTTATGCTGTAGATAAATATCAAGCCTTCAAATTTGACTGAAAAAATTCAAATGTCGCACTTCTAGTTGCTGTTCAGTAATACTGAAGGCACCAGAAAGGCTACATGAATGTGTGTTTACAAAGAACAAGGAAGGTGTTAACCTAGGAAGCAGTGTCTGGCATGTTTGTTGTTTTAAGTTAAAAGAACAGAAAATTATTTACGTTCTGAAGTTACAGTCTGTGTGGATACATATTATGCTAAAACAAATACAAAAAACTATTAAGAAACTGGAGGCCACTAAGACTATGGGTTTTTCAACAAGTTACTTTTTAATAGGGTTGGTCCAAACAAGTTAATTCAGTTGGAAAGCTGTTCAGATTATTTGTTTTCGATAAAAATATCTGCCTCAAAACTTTCAACATACAAATAGGACAGAAGATTTAAACAAACAAAGGACAATGAAAAACCCAGAAACCACTTTATCCCTCAGCCATGTCCCAAAGTAAATCTAGAATTAGCCATTGTATTTTATTTCCTGGCTTTCAAAAACCAAAGGACTGTCTTCAAAGTGAACCTGTAGGGAGCCGTATGGGTGTTTTGGGAAAAGTCACGTACCATTAAACACTGAAATGTGAGACTCTGTTCTGTTGACCCACTGTCAATGTGGGCTATGAGACTGGCTAAATGAAAATGTGTCCACTGCGTCCTCCTATTGATGCTCTACAGTCATTTCTTGCATAAGGCTTGACTCAAATTTTTAGTTCATCTTATCATCTTAAACAATTCCATGTTGGTTATCTCTTTTCAAATATATTTTTACTTCTGTCTTTGATGAAAGCGTATTTTCATACTCATGTATCTGTCCTGAGTTTTCCTTTAAAAAGATGAAGCTAATTATTTTTTTAAAAAAACCCCCAACTTTGCCTGCTTTCCTTCATAACTGTTTGCTTTTCAAGTAGCTATCATATGTCATGCCATTACTTGTGGCTCTCCAAAATGTTATCCTTTTTTGGAGCACTCTAGCCTTTGAAGATCTGACACTTTCCTTTCTGTTGCCTAAATAAACCCTTGCAGCTATGTGGGAACTACAGCGTGAGCAGTTCTAGCTTGACGGCATTCGAGGCAGCGAGGGTGAGCTGCCTGTGAACACTGCAGCAAAGCCTTGCAATATTAAGTGAAAGGACAATACAAGGTAGTTAAAATGTAGTGGGGAGAATTGTAAATCCGTGCACCTGGGAGAAAGCCAACTTTTAAGTCTGTAAAAAGAGCGTTGGGCTTCTAGCAGGCTATTGCTACTCTGGTAATATCTTGCAGTTACAAGGGATACTTCTGATGAAGTAACAGGAAAAAGCCTTGAAAAACAAGAATTGATAGAATATAACCGAGAGCCGGAAAAAAACTAGTGCCATGCTGCCACGTAAGCTCCTTATGATGGCTGTACAGCCAGCAGTCAGCTCGCCACACCGGCCGCTGCCTTGCAGCCGTCACGGCCGGCTGCGGGCGGGCGGGCGCGTGCGCGCAGCGCTGTTTGGCGTTGCTGTGGTAACAGCCCAGCCTGGGGCAGCCGGCGGAGGATGGGGCTGAGGCGGCTGCTGCTGCGCTACTACCCGCCGGGTGCGGAGCGGGCGCGGGGACTGCGGGCAGGCTCGGGCCCTGTCGGCGCTGGGACCTGCTGTTGGGCGTGTGGCGGGTACCCCTGTAAGCGAGGCGCGGGGCGTGCGGCGCCTCCTGCACTGGGGGTTTTCCTCATCTCTGTCCTGCTGAGGCAGCAGTAAGCGGGTAGATCCCGCACCTGCAGATGGTTTGACCTCAGGCGCAGGTCTTTGGGCACTGCGGTTGATTTAGAGACTTCCAGCTGGAAGCAGCTCGTCGCCGACTGGGGCTGGAACTGACGACTTATCATTGTAGAATTCAGCAGTCTGATTTGCATTGCAAATATGAGGAGTTTAAGGAGCCAAAAGTGACAGTAATTTGCACTAAGAAATGTATATGTGTTACCAAAATACCTGTTTAGCAAGAAATTGCCACATTTCTTATGTTTAGTTTCATAGTTTAGTGAATTTTCTGAGCAGAAACCACTCATTGAAAAGTTATGCTGCGGAGTTTTCTGCATCGTTTTATCATGAACTCAGTCAGGAGACTTAAGGAATCTTCAGAAGTGGAACAAGATACATATGGCCATGTCAGGAAGTGTATTGTAATAAGAGGCCTTTCTTTCAAATTAAATGCATTTCTTATGCAATGTAAAATTATGTAAAAATTAATCTAAACTGTTCTTTTCTATAGAAAACCAAGGAGCAGCAGAGCTCCCTAACAAGTATGTCAAAACAGGAAGCAATGTGGTTAAAAATTTTAATACTTCAACTCACTAGAAGGTGCAGAGGTGCCAGAGCATACCTAGAAATGGAAAGTGTGTTACGATTTTCTATACATTACTGTACATGGGCCTTTGCAAAATACTTCAATAAACGTAGCAAGTTTGGTAAAACATGTTTTCCAGGCTTCTTGGAACACCAAACTACAATGAGTATCTTCAGGACAGCTTCTTTGAAAACAGAGCTGCTGAAATCATGCAATAGTTGTTGGGGGGAAAAAAAGAGCTTGTTCATTTCCAGAATGAAAAATGGCTCATAAATAATAATAATAATATCTTTTCTCATATAAGTACATAAGAGTTTTTCCTCACCCTGCTAACTTTCAGACAGAAGAGCCAGCCTCCTTCTGGTTCCAAGAACTGGAAGTAGGTCTGCTGAAGTCAGTGGAGCAGTAAGAGTGAAAGCATTGCATGTTATAAAATCCCAATTTAATTAAGACATTTCTATCTTTTTTTTTTTTTTTTTTTTTAAAGGAATTATTCTGGAATATATACAAGGTGGTGAGCCAAAGACTAGATCTATAGATCTACTTAATCTTAGACCTGAGTAAGTCTGCTTATATATAACTCTATTTGACTGTTTTAAATGTAATTGAGATCAACTATGTCTTTGTTCACTAAAATATACCCAAGGGAAAAGAAAATAGCATAGTCAAATAATTCTCCTACTACTATTTTAAATACAGAATCTTGCATTCCAACTGTCATGCTTTTTTGTTCAGAGGGAAACCTCTTTTTGCTTATGAAGCTATGACTCTCAAGATGCCTGTACAAAACCAGGAGAAATACACAGCTCTTGACATGGTAATGTGGTGATGAATGACAGTACTTAGATCCTGTAATAGTATTTCTGAACTTTTCAAAAAGCAGGTTTAACTCAGTCCCCAGTTACATTGGTTTAAATGACTGTTGAAATCACTGAAAAGAACAGCTAGGCATCAGTTCAAATCTCTCCTATTATTTGATGAATCCTCCTAATAGCCATAGATAAAGTGGTGTGAGATAGGCAAGTGATTCCCTCTCATGTGTTTGTGTGGAGTATTTTCTGTTGCAAGTAATGGAAGTTTTCTGGTTTCTTTTGTTGTGAATCTAGTTACAGTTGGCTTCTCTGAAAGAATAAGAATGCATATTTGATTTTCTAGTCTCTTTCAGAAGATGAAAGAAATTACAGGAACTTAATATATCTAAAGGGCAGGGATTGGCCTAATAAAAATGTATTTCAGAGTCAACTATAGATTTGAGTTTGATAGGGTTAAGTAAGATGGAAGGCAGAGGTCACTTCATGACGAAGTTAAACATGCCGTGTGGAGGATAGTAGTCAACCACATCTGCCTCTGGCTTTTAGGCAGTTGGAAAGCACCAGTCTGTAACTCTCATATGTATTCCTTCTGAGGAACAGGAAAAATTTGTCATAATAAGGATGTTGATTTAACAAGTTACTCTGCTGAAACAGCTTTAATACTGTTGTGTGTAATTTATGCAGCAGGGCCTGAGAGGTTATTTGTCTGGCTATTTTGTGCATTTAGTGACAGAATAAAATGACATGTCATAGGATTAGAGAATTGTTCAGGTTGGAAGAGACTTCGTGGGATCATCTAAAAAAGGATTGTCTAGAGTAGGTCTGTAAGGACCGTGTTTAATTAGGTTCTGAATATTTTCTGTATGGAGACTCCACAACACATAAAAACATATAAAAAGTATGAGACACTTCACAAATTTGTATGTAATATCTAGTGGTTTTTTTTTCACAGAACTTTTTGGCTGGCATGGAAAGATTATCAAGTTTTATTCAGCTCTTAAGCTATATTTTCTCTTTTCCTCCAGTTAACGTCTTCCTCTAGGCACTCCAAAGAAAAAAAGAAATCTGAAAGCCTTAATATAGTTTTGGTCATAGCAATCAGCCTATGGGCTCTACACAGCCAGCTCTGGGAGGGAGAGCTTCAGAAAGATAAAAAATTGCCATAATTAAACCAAGTTGCCAAAATCTGTGGAATGTATTAGACAGAGAGGCATGAGGTAATGTGATTGTCTTCATACCAGCATTGATATGGAAGGGTCCCTGCACATGGGCCAAAGTTATTAGACAGTGCAAGCAGCACATACAAGCCAAAATATCTAAATTGAAAAATTATGAACTTTTGTCTACCTGGAACTGACAAGTTTAGTACTCCAAATAAAAGCTAATGAATCACTTTGTGAAAGAAAGGAGCTGTCTGGTGTTACTTAACAGGAGTATAAACACTGAGAGGATAATAATTTACAGGGATATTAGTGGCTTCCATTTAGAGAACATACAGGAAATCCCCTTTAGACTGCAATAATTTAGATACTAGAAGAAACACTAGACTTTCTTGCTAGGACTAGTTTTAACTGTATGTTGATGCTTTGACTGTTGGGTATTATCAATCCTCAGTTTCTCATAAATGGTCAGGAATCAGCAGATTATCTGATGATACAAAAAGCTGATCCAATTCCACGGCTGGCTGTGAACCAATGCCTGAGGGCTCTATGGACACCAATAGACCATGTTTTGAAAGTTAATAACGTAACTAAGAAATAAAAGAACAGGCATAGATTTGTGAAGGCACAGATAGAGGTAATTTTAACACTTTCCATATATAATTTATCTTGTTGCTACTTCTATGCAAGTAATTGAGAATTTATGAAATTCCAGTTTAAATATTTATTCCAAAATTATCAGTTTTGAATACACATCCCCCATACTGACCCTCTGTGGAAACCCTTTGAAAAGTTTCTTACCAAGCTGAAATTTTTAAAAGCTAAATCTTACTGAACTGCTGTAGTAAGAAAGGGAAGTATAGAAACCAAGAAAGATTTATCAAGATTCCTTTAAGCTGTTCTGGAATGAGATAAACACATCTAATTTAACTGCTTTCTGCAGTTTCTCTCCAAGTAAATAATATTCTTAGTTTTATGTTAATAATTGTTACAGAAGATGAAATCTGGTGGATTTGGGGTTCTCTTTTTGATTTTTTTGGGGGGTTTTGTTTGTTTGTTTGATCTTTGTTCCTTTTTCTTCTCTTCATAATTAGCATGGATGCCGTAGCCTTAGTAGAAGAAATTCAAAAGGGAGAACCTCTCATCACAGCTTCATGCAAGGAACATATCATACATTTAGTACAAAGATTGCAAGAGAAACTAGGGGAAGAAAAGCATCACAAGTTCAGTCTTTTTAAGGTGAGAGGCATCTTTGTTGTGACGTTTGGAATATGTTTTCAGTGCTGTGTATTGTGCCTGAGAGCAAAATTTGGACCTTGTGACCAGTTTTTTGGCTCTCTTTAATCCCTTCTGCACTGTTTAGAGCAACTGAGCCTGGCCTGGTTATGTCAGCCAGAAATTTCCCCAAAAGGCTGGGAGGTATAACTGTTCCTAGACACTGTTTACACAGGCTTATGTACAAGGGTGTGTTTTGGATGGAGAGAAACAATTCCCTTAGTTGTTAAATAAGACTCTGTGGACAAAAAACGCCCATAGTTATGTTTAAACAAAACCCACAAATAGATCCCAAGTAAATTAGCTGTCTGGTAAATGCCCATTTTTTTTTTTTCCATAATCTTGTCTACTTGTTCTTAATTTTGTGAAAATTCTCAGGTTTTATATATTTTGCTACATACAGTCAGGCTGGTTGTCATTACTTTCTGTAACTTATTGCTATTACATTTGAATATTATTTGATCTTCAGATTACAGATAGCAGTTGAAAAAATGTATTTTTAATGAGTAAGCTTTTCAAGAACAACTATAAGAGAGACCTTTCAGATTTTCAAATCCAAGATGTAATCTGTTAGAAGAGAATAAGTTTAATTGTATTTAATTGTGGAAATAAAAATAAAATCAATTCCAGAGACTGCATGTTGCAATTGGAAATAATTAAGTGTTGTATCTCTAATGTGTCAGCAGATGGCAATGTGTGGCTGTAAAAAATTGCTGGTCAGTGCTGTGTTACCTTGAATTTAGAACGAAAAGGGAGAAATTTTTAGTTAGTTTGTTTGGCTTAAGCCCTCCCCCCCCTTACGTGTTGCTATATATAACTTGTAGCAAAAGTACACATCTGGCTGAATTCTGCAAATATCTGTGTATCTAAATTAGAAAAAACTTGTTATATATCAAGGTATCTTAAGTTTCAAAAGCTTCTGTTCTATTTTAAGGTATGCTTTCAGCTAAATTAATGTCTTGCTTCAAATTTTAGTGTAAATAGTGTGTTTGCACTTTGTTGGGTATAGTACCACATTTGAGCTTCAGTATTTAGAAATATTAGAGACAGGCTAATCCAGTCACTGTTGTCTTATTTCCTTCACTTGAGTAGTTAGAAGTGTTTGAAAAGAACTTTTTTTAACATCTCAGTTCCATTTAAGGCCTATAAATGAAACATGAGTGTTGAGTGTTTCTGAGATGCTAAGGGAATATAAGAGCTGGATGGGAGTGAGGTTTTTTTCCCACCAAAATGTTCCATGTGTTTCATTGTTTGGAAAGGAGGATTTGTTTGTTTTTTTTTCCCTGTTACTTTGTAGCATAATCTGAAATGAATATATAAACCCATCTTTTTGTTGTCTCCAGTAATTGTGGTGATGATGTTGTGTTAGGCACCCTGCAGAGAAACAGAGTGAACACATTTTGGGACAATTTCTCAGGCTTTAAACTATTACATAGCAATGCTATGCTGTAGTGATAAAACAAAGTTTTATCTTAGGGACTGCTGTAACTGATTTTACAGAACCAAGTTACATTTTTTTACTGCTGCCTTAGGATTTGATTATTGTATTGTTTGCACAAGTTAATTCTTGCTGACTTAGAGTTTTGTGCATGAAGCAGCTGCAGCACTGGGCTTTAGAATTAATCAGAATTAGTCCCACAATGCGAAACTGAACATAAACTCATCTTGTTTTCTTCCTTTTTTCATAATTGTTAAATATGTTTGTTGTTCAGAGCTGCCTGTATGGAGCCCTAAAAATGTCATGGATAAAACTTCCATGCTTTTCCATGATTATCCATTCTCCCATGCAGATATTTGTATACTGTGGCTCTTTTAAAAAAAGCAAAATATTTTTGTTGTTTCCACATCTTGATTGATTATTCCCACTCCTGGACCTGAAAGTACAACTTGTCTTTCTCTAGAGAACAAAAATTGCCGTTTCTCTAACATAAAATGCGTTTTCTGTTTTTCTGTTAGTCCTTCACTTTACCATTGCTATTTCCATTTTGATCAGTCCCTATTCTTCAGAGTAGAAGATCTCTGAACTTTCATTTTCTTTTTGGTGACAGGCAGCTGGGAAAACTAGAAATAAGAACAGAAAGCTGAAGCTCTGGTAATATATCAATCATTAAATGGTATTGCTCATAAATCATTTCTTCTTCATTCTTGCACTACAGAGAAGACCTAGTGAACCACTGCTGTATTTTTAATATCCCTTCAATTTACTGTCTGCAGTTGCTGTTATTTTATTATGCTTTTGACTCGAGCAGAAGCCAGCTTGTAACAAGTGAAAGTTGTTCAAATGCAAACTCTCTTATACTGTAGCCAGCTTATTTACACACAAAACAAATTACATTTTTTTTTTATAATTTTCAAAGTATCATGGCATTCTGACTTTCATTGGCAGTAGCTGAGACCATTTTCACCTGTTCTGTTTAATTATCTTTGTTAGGGTCCTGCATTTTTTTTTATCATGACCCCATATGACACAGATGTATCTTATTTCTGTTCTTCCTGGTTTTTTAAAACAAAATCATATACTAGCTAGAAGCATCCTATAACCTAAAAAACTCAAAGTACTCAGTTCATCTGGATCTTAATATTATCTGGGATTCTATCAGTGATCTCAGCAGGTATAGTCTCCTCACTCATTTGTTTTCACTCTTTCAGCTCTGGTCTTGGGTCACTTTGCCAGTCTCAGAGAGGTGGAGAGTAGAAGTAAACACGAGGGAAAAGACTATTCATTAAGTAAAATATTTCGAGTAAAATTTGAAATCAATACTTTGTAATATTTGCAGTGATAACCTGCTGAGGCATGGGAGACTTTTTTTTAGTTAAGGATTAATGTATTACAGCTGTAACTGCAAATCTGTCAAGATGTGGCAAAAATATTAATATGTTGAATATTTTTAGCAGTTCCTCTTTGGTTTTGTTTTTTTTTTTGGGGGGGTTGTTTGTTTGTTTGTTTGTTTTAAATTTATATTTGATGTTGCTGTCTTTTCCTTCCCCCTGCTTCTTTTTCAGGTACTTAGAGCTCATCTCTTGCCACTGACTAATGTAGCATTTAACAAATCTGGTTCCTGGTAAGTTGTTTTCAGAATCAAAATGCATAATCACTAATTGGAGTTTTGTAGTTGTAAATAAAAGTGTTAGAGAATTGCAGTGATCTTGCTGCAGAAAGCAAACAGCTCTGCTGCTTATAAGCAGCTTCAAGCATGATTGGGGATTAGATTTCAGGCCTCTGTGGGAGAACCAATGGGATGTGCAAAAAAGTATGTGGTGACATTCAGTTAATGTGGTTCATTTGGGACTTTCACCATAGTGGAAATTTGTGTTAATTGATTTCACTGTGGACATATGCCTAATCATTTTTTTCCTTCACATCTTGAAGGTAGAAGCTTGCTTTCTGGTTGGAATATATTAAATATTAGAAACAATTTTTTTTTAATGGGTCATACAAAAAAAAAAAGAAAATAAAAGGAAGTTCTATGACCATTAATGTATATTTTTGAAAGAAACAAGAGACTTAGGATCTGAGACAGTGCTAACTGAAATCTATTTATATAACAGGACCAGTAAGATATTTAATGTATTCAGAAATTAATTTCTCTTTGCTTTAGCTTTATCACTGGAAGCTATGACAGCACCTGCAAAGTATGGGATACCGCATCAGGAGAAGAGCTGCATACTCTGGAGGGACACAGAAATGTTGTCTATGCAGTAGCTTTCAATAACCCCTATGGGTAAATACATTTTCTCTGAGATAACAGCACAATTGCTAATCTTGTTACTTTACAAATAGAGAAGTTACTCAAACGTCAACATAAAATAGACTATCTCAAATGAGAGAGTTCCAATTTGAAACTATAGCTATAGCTACTCACCGTGGGACTACACTGTGTATTATTTATATGAGAGATATAAGCTATAAGGACATGTGACATGTAACTTTTGTTACTTCAGTTAAGGAGAAAGTATGTCTCTATCATAACAAAACTGATTTCTCCATTTAATGATGTGTGCTCATTGTTATTTTGGACATGATTTATAAGTGTCACAGCTTTTGAGTAATGTTTATGAAATCCACAGGGTGCCGCTGTATGAATGTCAAATAGGAATATCTGCATCTTGTTTTCTGCAGCCATTCTTTGCCCTCGGTTGGAATTGCCACCTGTTAGGTAAAGGCAATTACATGTTATCTACATGTATCATTGCTATTTACTTTCTGAGAAAGCTGTCGTATATGAGTAAACCATTTTGTTTCTGTGCAAAATAAGAGAAATTAATTCCTATTTTTATACTGAATCACACTATATCTTTCACTGTCAGATGTCCGATTTATCAGTTAAGCAAAATGCAGCTAATGTCAGGAAATAAATGTTAAAGCCTTGTTCTATTTGGGACATCATCACTTCCTTCTAAATGAAGACTTTATATAAACTAGAATCTGATAAGTCAATGTTTAATATTCTGATAGTCTTTATTTTAAAAAGCAATTAATGAATTCTTTTGGATACTTTGAAGAAACTAATGTGTGACAAAAATCTGTGCCAAGATTATTAACTAGACTGTAACATAAAAATAAAGAAGGAATATACAAGTCAACTTTTGAATTAAAAGTTCAGTAAAAAATAAACTTTTTTTTTCCTGCTAATTTTTATATTTCGATTTAGTATCCCTTGCTACATTTTCTGGGTACCTTAATTCAGTTGTACCCTAACTGCAGTTGGTCACAACGCTTCCACTGATTTCAGTGGGAGTGGAATCACAGAATCGCAGAATCTCAAGGTTTGGAAAGGACCTTGAATGTTCGTCTAATCCATCTCCCCTGCCAGAGCAGGACCACCTACAGTAGGCCACACAGGAACTCATCCAGGTGGGTTTTGAATGTCTCCAGAGAAGGAGACTCCACACCTATCTGGGCAGCCCTTTCCAGTGCTTCCTCACCCTCACAGTGAAGAAATTCTTCCTTGCATTTCTTTGGAATCTTGTGTTCCAGCTTATACCCCTTGCCCCTTCTCCTGTCATTGGGCATCATTGAGAATTGCCTGGCTCCATCCTCCTGACACCTACCCTTTAGTATTTGTAAACATTAATGAGGTCACCCCTCAGTCTCCTTCAAGCTAAAGAGCACCAGCTCCCTCAGCCTTTCATCATAAGGGAGATGCTCCACTCCATCATCTTTGTGGCCCCGTGCTGAATTTTCTCTAGCAGCTGTGTGTCCTTCTTGAGCTGAGGGGCCCAGAACTGGACACAATATTCCAGATGTGGCCTCACAAGGGCAGAGTAGAGAGGGAGAAGAACCTCCTTTGACCTACTGTCCATACCCCTTCTAATACACGCCAGGATGCCATTGGCCTTCTTGGCCACGGGGGCACATTGCTGGCTCATGCTCACCCAGCTGTACACCAGCATCCCCAGGTCCCTTTCCCCAACGCTAGTGTCTTACAGTTCATTCCCAATCTGTACTGGTACATAGTTGATTCTTTCCCAGATGCAAGATTCTACACTTGCTTTTGTTGAATTTCATTAGATTTCTCCCCACCAAACTCTCCTGTCCAGGTCTCGTTGAATGGTAGCACAGTCTTTTAGGATGTTAGCCACGCTCTTCAGTTTAGTATCATCAACAAACTTGCTGGCAGTGCCCTCTGTTCCCTCATCAAGGTCATTAATGAATATATTGAACAGTACCGGTCCCAGCACTGACCCTTGAGAGACTCCAGTAGACACAGACCTCCAACTGGACTCTGTCCCATTGATTACAGCTCTCTGCCTTCTTCCATTCAACTAGTTAACAATCCATCTCACTACCTGATCATCCAGCCCACGCTCTCTGTTGTGAGGATGCTGTGGGAGACGGTGTCAAATGCTTTACTGAAATACAGATAAGCCACATCCACTCCACTACCACCATCTGTCCACCCGGTTATGTCTTCCTAAAAGATTATCAGGTTGGTCAAACATGACTTCCCTTTGGTAAAGCCATTTTGAATGCTCCCAATGACCCTCTTGTCCTTTAAATGCCTGGACATAGCACCCAGGATAAGCACCAGCTTATAAAAACAGTTTATACTTGTCATTCAACAGACACTATCTGATGAAATAACTTTTAAATGCCTCTGGAAGTACAGTAGATAATCTCATCCCTGATGTAGGTTCGTCATCAGTTATGAACATTTCTGTGCTAGTAGATAGCAATGGTGGCTCTTTAGAAACTAATGCCTGCTATTTTTTTTCCCCTTAATGTAACTTCTGTTTGTGAAATCCTGCTGCTGGATTTTGAAGCCCAGCAGAATACATCAATATGCATGCAAGCTTCAATGACTTGGTATTGTTCCTGTGAGTTCTGCTGACTTTGAAGTCTGAGGGTTTTTTCTAAATAAAAATGACAGGATATTTTTTTCCATTTAGTGACAAGATTGCCACTGCATCTTTTGATAAAACCTGCAAACTGTGGAGTACGGAAACAGGAAAATGCTATCATACTTTCAGAGGACATAAAGCAGAAATAGTGAGTACTGATAGACGTTTCTTATTCCTTTATGTTTCCCCACACTATCATTGATGGCTGTGGGTTCCAAATGCCTGTGAGTTGACATTGGAAGGGGCAGCTATTCTGCTGCATCTATGCATCACACACATCTATGCATCACACATTCAGATACTGTGAACATTTCTGCAGTGCAAGAAAAGATAGTCTGACAAGTCTTAAGATATAAAATAAAACATGGTATAGAGTTTTTATTTGTATTTTTAGCTTGTTCCAATTTCCCTTATTTGCTAAAAGTTAAAATATTCTTGACAAATACCATAACAACAAGTATTTTCAATTTATTGCACATATTTGTTCCTTGATTTGTTTACATATTTAGAGGTTTTTTTTTCTAGATATCTTTCATTGCCTCTCACATTTGCAGAACTAAATATACAAGAACATCATTGCTTGTTTTGCTGACTTTCAATTCTGAGATCTGTACTTCATGTGCAGGACCAATTGGAGCCACAGAAGAATCCAAAATTTGAAGTGTGCTAACTGGGAATATGTGGGATGATGAAATGCCAAAGATATATGAAATGAAAACAATTTAAGCTTAAAAATTATTGGTTTCCTTTCCAACGCATTAGGAGTCCTATTAGCAGTAGCAAATATCTTGATGCATAACATTCCATTTTAAAAAATCAGGGCAAATTCCCTGATGGTCTTAATTTCAATTCAGAACATACTTTAAAAAAAAGTAGTTATACAATCATTATTCAATAAAGCACTCCTGGAAGTCATTTCTGAAAGCAATTGGAATTTAATTTGTAGATTGCAGAGCCTATAGCTGTGTGAGGAAATAATGTTTTACCTTAGTGGAAAGTGAAGTTAGTTTCAGCAGACTTTTGATTCTCTGCATACTTTAAAACAGTCACACTTTCCAATGGACAGCACTTTGCTTATTGAGACAGGCTGCAGTGAATTTGCTTCTACTAATAAGCTAACTACTTATTTAAAGTTTTTTTTTCAATTTCTTTTCATTTTTGTAGGGATTAGATTAGAGCTAAAGTGTTATGAATTGTGCTAGCAAGTAACTAGTAGAAGATAATAGCCAGAAGAAAGTTATGTGTTTCTCTAAATGAGACCTGTTTCTGAAAGGCCATTATTGCATTTGACTGGCAAGGCCATGTCCATAGTTATTCAGTATTAAAAGAAGAAAAAGAAAAGAAATGGACATAGTGAAAACGCATCAGTGGATTGTCAGTACTGGGTTCAACAAAAAGGTCCTGTTGTCCCTCATGTGATGTATGTATGTGAATTTGGATGCTTTCTCTCTGGCATGTGGATCATCAGACTGTAGGAAGTGGCATGGGTTCAACTAAATCTAGAGCACTCATGTCTCCTAGGGGAGAACCTAGTAGGAGTTACAAGTAGTGGAACTGATATTCCCAGGAAAGGGATGTGCACTTATAATCCACTCATCCTGTGAGAGAGGTTAAGTGGGCATGCATGACTGGGAAAGTGTCTGCATGAGTAAAACTTGGAGTTTAAAAAGAAGGTTTAGAAATTTGTGTTTATTGTATTACAGTTACTGAATATGTAGATCTCTACCAATTAACTATGGGCTATTCATAAATTAGCAAAGTGCTTCAGTCTTCATTTCCATTAAAACTTTGTGAACTAAATAATTTCTCCCTGTGACATAAAATGGAACACATAAATAGTGAACTTTAATCCAGGCTCAGAAAATAATCTAGGAAATCTTGCAGTAGGTCTTTTAATGCATTGCAATTGGAAAGCAATCAAATAGTCCCTTTGATATGAGTAGTCATCCAGAGCTATGTGATGATTTGTTGCATTTCTAGTGATCTTTTGGAAGAACTCTGCATTTTTTCTGTATGCCACACAATGTAAAGTCAGAGTCTTTTCTTTTTTAAAAAAATATTAATTCTAAACCATTGTTTTTGAGACAATGTATCTAAACACTCCCTTCCCACTTTTTTCCATCCAACATTTCTTGCTACAGGTGTGTTTATCCTTTAATCTTCAGAGCACATTGGTGGCAACTGGAAGCCTGGATACCACAGCCAAATTATGGGATATAGAGAAAGGAGAAGAAAGAGTCACTTTGAGTGTATGTTTGCCTTCCTTACGTTTCTAAAAGTGTTCCTTGCTTTCTCAGTTTTCTAAGTGAGATAAATAAAAGTATAACCATTCTAACAGTTTCAAAACTTGCAGTTTCTTTTACCAGGTGGTCTCACAGTGACAGTTACAAAACAGATGATAAAGCTATGGTACTTTATAAGAAGTTCTATTTAGCAAAAGACAGATTTTCTCATTTCAGTGAAGTTACTGCTGTAGTTTGGAATGTCTTCCATTTTTTATTAAAACATGTTGCTATACTGTGAGTTATGATCGCCTCTGCATTAACATAAAGTAGCTCTGGGAACATTAATGTCAGACACTACATCTGTATGGATCTTCTTCCTGTAAACATCAGCAGCAGACAGCCACCCAATTACCACTGATTTGTGATGTCTCTTTGATCTACGTTGCTTGCTGGGATTCCAGAGTTTCAGAGTGGCCCATTCTGTTTCAATGCGTTTTTCTTGCATAAATCCTAAAAAACTGGTAGTGTATAAGCTTCTTTTTGTGTATGTGGCCTATACATACAGAGCCCTGAGCATAGCTAAGAGTAGTGTGAACCCTTAGCTTCTGTGCTTAGAACCATTTTTCCATTCCTCTCCACCAACACCAATGACAGGAGGTACTGTAGTTTACTGTAAATGAGTAATGTAATTTCAATATGTATTGGTGAAGAAATGTGATTCTGTTTAAATCACATCTGGAAAATAGGCACTGATAACTTAACTGGACAATTGCTTGCTGCTTAAGGGGATTGTACTAGATCTCTAGAAGTCTCTTCCAGCCTAGCATTCTATGATTCTAAATAAACAGATGGCATTGTTCTGGTACCCATTTTAATATGTGGGTTTCTCTCACTCTGAGGTCTCTTATGTGCTGGATTTTTTGCAGTTGTTGGGATATTGACTATTCCACAGTACAGTAGCTATTTTTTTGTCAATTATATACATGACAAAACAATAAAGAATATATTGAAAGGTTAAAAAATGATTATAATGTTGGAAAAAAACCTACAAATTAAAGCACATTGATGGAAAAGTAATAATTTGCATTCTCATACTCCTTTTTAAAAATTCTCTCAGGGGCACTCAGCAGAAATTGTTGTGTTGTCTTTCAACACCACTGGAGACAGGATTATCACTGGCTCATTTGACCATTCAGCAGCAGTATGGGATGTTCTCACTGGCAGGTACTAAAGCACTAATAAATACGCTTTTACATTGCATGTTTTAATGACAAATGAAAGAGACAGTGTTGAGTTACAACTTATTGTATTGTCTTTTTCTTCATTTAGAATATTTGTACCTTCATCTTATCATTTGTTATTCCTGTTCCCTTTCTTCTTCTGAAAAGCAGTGCTGCTCATGAAATGCTTTTGTGTATGCTTTTTTATTCTAAATTTCCATCTTATAAATACTGAGGAGGCAGACAGAATGGATGGATCATGTGTTTGTTGCTGATGACTTCTCCAAACCGGGAGATATTTTATCAACATGGAAACTTATTATTTAGGAGGTGTCTAGAATTTCTAGATGGAACAGACTGTTTAAATAAGGAGAAAGTATATTCTATCTCATAGAAAATTAGTCTGGTTATATTACCCTTAAAACCTACAGAGTGTGTGTTTTCCTTCTCACAATCTTTTATGTCAGTATAAATTTATAAAGAGGAGAACATTTGGCCTCTCTGACTGCAGAGAACAAAATGTCTTGATTATAATGCCAACAAATAATGATGTAACAGCTAAATGTGAACTTGTTCTATTATCCTAATAAATCCACTTGCTTTTTCAACTCGAAACTCAGTATAAGTAGAATAATTGAATGGTTGCCCTAATTACTGACAAAGTAATTTATGAAGATAAAAATTAATTTTAAATTAAACCTGTTTCACAATTAGGCATTTTGAGTAGCAGGTATTACAATAAAAGCAATCTTGATGGCCTGGTAATAATTTTTTTCCACTATTGTTTGCTGCTTGTTGATTTTTTTTGTTTGTTTTACTGT